>JAMPIV010016972.1:0-61042 GCA_024509875.1 Oreohelix idahoensis | reverse complement strand
TTATCTAGAACCTGTTGCACTATCTCTTTCTGATTTTTCGTTAAATGTGTACTGATTTTCACCTGTGCCGCTGTCTCACAGGGGTGTAATGGATATTCAAATGATGAAAGTGGTTCCTTTTTCATCTCCATTGCAATGGACAAGGTCAACAAGTGTGTCTCTTCCTGATTTTCTCTTTCCAAATATTTCTTCAGGAGATTCACATGATAGATTTTTTCTTTCCCCTTCTTATCTATCTTATAATTTGTTCTAGACACCTTCTCTAGAACTGTATATGGACCTTGCCATCCAATTTGTAACTTATTTTGACTACCGGGTAGAAGAAGCAGTACCTTCTCTCCCACAGCCAAATCTCTGTCTTTAGCCTTCCTGTTGAAATAGGCAGCATGTTTCTTCCTGGCTTGTCTCAAATTTTCATTGGCAAGTTTCCAGCCAGTTTTTAAACGAGTGGTCAGCTCATTCACATATTGGTATGAGGATGTAATATTTTCCTCTGCCTTTTCACCAGTCCACGTTCTTAACAGCGTTACATGTGGACCTTTAATTTTGTGGACCTATTTGTCCATGCACCGGTATGGTCTCTTCCACTCGAAGCGCTATAGTGATGATTTTTCTTCCCAGAAGTATCATGCACAAAACGACCGCTACCAATTCTTCTCTTGGGGCTTTCTCCCAACTTAGAATTCTTGATGAGAGATTTCCTCTCTACATCCTCTTCCTCCAGTTTGTTTAAGTCCGATTGAGGGATTTTCGGCTTATCCTGGGGTAAGACATCTTTTTGCACTCTCTGCATAGTGGCCATTGTAAAACAGTTAATTGAAGCTTGTCCGTGAAAAGGGGCTTCCCATTCCATTTGGTCCACTTTATCAAATTTATTTTTCTTTATATTGTCAGGCCTAAGTTTGCTCCGTGGCGTGTCCAGGTCCTGATCAATGTTCCCACTTGTGGGTGTTCCCTCATGTGCTATGCTACACCTTTCTACAAAATTCTCAATGTCCCACCTTGCCTTGTGCCAATAATAATTGTGAGCCACCTTTTGGATGATGGTACCTATCTTCTCATGGTCCCCATCTTGTTTCACATGTAGGCTCCTTATTAAGTCTGTCCTATATCTCTTTGGAAGAACCAACTGTCCGTGACCATGGGATCTAGTTCCGGCCTTCCTATACATCAACTTGTTTTTCATGTAAAAATCTCCCTTGCCTGGAGTTGTTTGACAAGTTGACAATTTCCTGAAACAAGGCTTGAGGGTCTTTTCCCCAGCCTGTGCCTTCCTCATCTCATCTGGAGTGGTATTTATCAGGATATCCTCCTCCTGTCTTGAGGTCGACCTGACCTGAAGGGTGGCCATAACTATAGGGTTCCTTCTGCAATGGTCAGTGTCATGATTGTTCATCTTACAATTTTTACACCATCTCTTTCCTTGGTTGTAAGATTTTCTTTCATCATATTTCCTTTCATCGAATTATGGGGTTTTATTTTTATTGTCATACCGTGGCCTATCAAACTGGTGCTTACCTTTGTTTTGATCTCTAGGATCAAATTTATTAAAGTTCTGTGGTGCCTTAAAATTATCTACCTGTTTCTTTTTATTACCTGATACCTCTGCTTGAGCTGCTTGATACCTTTCAGCAACATTTAGCAACTCACCCAGCCTCTCTGCACCTTGTTCCATGAGAAACTTTCTCAGGTCTGGAGCCATGGACTCTCTTAATTGTTCTATAAGGATCATTTCCTTAAGATCTTGGGTTTTCCCCAGAGAAGTCCATTTCTCCAAGTATGTCTCTATCCGTGCAGAGAACTGGTGATAGGTTTCACCTGACAGTAGTTTAGCATTCCTAAATTTTTTTCTATAAAATTCTGCGTTCTTTTCATATCTTAACAAAAGAGCCTGCTTTAGCATGTCATAATTTTCTTGATCACCTCTGCTCATTTTGGCAAAAACTTCATAAGCTGCCCCACGAAGCCCTTGAGATAACTTTAAGCTCCACCTTTCTCTCTCTAACCCATACGTGGCAGCTAATAGTTCATATCTATTTAGATAGCTCTCAATATCATCGTCTTTCTCAACAAAATGATCTAAATGAAAATTCATAGCTGAGGTTGAGGCTCACTGACTAGCAGTAGCATCGGAGGCAAAGGGACTGGCACCATTCTCAGGAGCATGGCCCTGAAACTCAAACTCCCTTAGTCGTAACTCATGTTCCCTTTGTAATCTCTTCTCCTCCTTTTCTGCTTCCCTCTCTGCAGCTAATCTCTTGTCTTCCCTTTCTGCAGCTAATCTCTTGTCTTCTCTTTCTGCCTCCAATTTCTTAGCCTCAGCCTCTATTCTCTTATCTTCGGCCAATCTTTCAGATTCTAATTCTCATTCGGCCTCTTTTTCTAATCTTCTTTCTTCACGTTCAATATATTTGTCACATTCCGTAGTGACATAAGCAATCATAACTTGTCCCTCCATTCCTAACTCTTTTGCAGTCTGCACAGCAGCAGATCGAAATTTGGCCAGGTCCGCCATTTTCTAACAGGTAAATGTATATAATGTCTAACTAAACAATACAATTTCTAACTAAATATCCAATGACAACCACAGGCACTGAGAGCTCAACGTTATTTATTTTCACCCAAGGATACCTTTTTAATTGTTATTATTCCCTGAAGTGAATTACCCCCAACATTTATAATAGGGAAAGATTCAAAATCCCGGACAGGACCCCAATATATGTGGTAAAATGGGATGTTATAAATATTTATAGGGGACTTAGTGTACTGACTGAGATCAGCTGTGAAGGTATCTGTATCTAATAAGTGTGGTGTATTACAGATGACCTTACTTGCTACCACATATTATACCTCAGTCAGAATTATTCTGGAATATTGTGATGACTACGTTAAATGTCTAGGGTTATGAAAATGATGAAGTGTAAGTCACAACAACAACAGACAGATAAACAATTTAATTTATTCCACAACACTTTACAACACTGTGACACTCACACACATATAACACTCTATAAGACTATCTTAAGTGAGTCAAGTGTTTCAGTTTAAAAATATATGTATTAATTCTTTCAGTAATGGGTATCCTGATTCAACTACACAGTGAACCAGGAATCACAATCAAATGTAATTACAAGTATTATTTACACAGTTTATATATATGAACTTTGTATTGACAGAGTTTATTATTATTATTCTATGTGTGTAATTTGTGCAGTAGTAATATGAGGTAATACTGGTTCTGTTCAAGCTTGGTTGTTGTTTTTCATCATGACTTCAAGTGTTTGATTATCGGGGAAATAGTATTGGGAAACTTTCACAGTTCCTGTCATTTGAACCAATTAATTGTCCCTCTGTGGTTAACAAAATGTCAATTTTTGAGGGGGCACATAATGTTGAGCTACTCTGGCCACAGAAGCTTATCTTTCGTGATGGCGGCAGGAAAAGACTCCTCTGCTCGATTTCTTCCTGTGTTCTGGAGACACCTCACTGGTCGCTATCTGGACCAAGGAGTATGCTGTCAGCCTCTGGATTCAGCAAAACCCAGACCAGGTGCTGCTTCAATAACTAGGACCACAGTCCCACAATTCATGGAAATAATACACAGATACGTTGACTGGCGATGAATAATGGCACAAATTCCGATCTGCCTCTGTCCCAGACTTTTATTTAGCAAAATATGATCTGGCTCTCAACGCACTGTTTCTTAGTAAGTTTATTTTAACATGTGGCACTGAACTGACGCTCCTAAATGCCTATATTGGCGGGTCTAACCAATCGAGCCATGTTTACACAAGCGTTTGAAAAAAAGTACCCTTCCTTCCGTCTCCCCTAACAACAAAAAATAGTATTTGTAGCCCGACTAATCGTGTTTAGCCTTACATTTACTTCTATCCAATCAAATAGGATTTTACATGGTGGCCCATTTCCCGTAAAATGGTGGTTTCAAAACCTGCCACTGCGCAATTCTGATTTTGGTGTTGTCTGACAGCACCACCATTTTATTTTGGCTATAATTTGTTAATTCGTAGACTATTTGCGTAACGTTTAACATATTCTTTGTCAGCAAGTCCTAAGGAACCCAATTATATAAATTTAAGGGAGCTAGGTGGCTGCGTTCAAAATGTGCATTTTCTTCTACCTCCTGTTCACTTCGATACGATGTGGTGTCTGGGTACTGTCAGGATTTCAAACGTAAACCAGTATAATGTCATGTTTCCCAATAAGCATTTTTCAGGTTTTTAAACCTAACTCTCGTATGGGTAGTGTTTTTTATCACTGTCCATCTGAAAAAAAGTATTGCTTCTGGCCTTTCGCTTGGGGAGGGTGACATTAATTGTATATCGCGAGACGCGTGTTAGGGTTGCATGCGTTCCTGCTTTCAGCCCTCCCTCTCTTTCTATCCAAAGTTCATCTGTCTTTTCATCACGCCGTGTATAAAATGATATTAATGGAAGTATTAATTTAGGTCATTACGCAGGGTGCCTAGCTCAAGGTTTTCTTAGAAATACAGTACACGTTTTATTGTAGAAAGCGTGTGTGATGCAGTAGGCTTTACTATCAACGTGAAAGCGTGAGAATATGCAGACGAAGCATAAAACAGGGGGATTTTTGTACGCCATTGTGACAGCACTGTACTTTTACCCTTTCTCTTTCCTTTTATTGGATTTATGTGTTAGGCTTTACATTTACCTTTTAATTTATATATGTGGATTTAGAATGTTTCACGACAAATATAACCTTATTCTTATCAAGTGGTGGTTTACAGTCAAGTGGGTTCTAAAGCCTATTACTGAAAGAAGTTACTGCCAAGATTATAAATGTGCGGTAACAGTCATCTTTGTCAGCTCGCAAAAATCTTTCTGCCGTGATAATGACTGATTTCTCTCTCCTTAGTTCTAGGAGTAAAGAAAGAACTGGATTTAAAACTTGATGATGCAAAGCTAGCTAAAGAGAACAATCCGACTTATCTAGGGATACAGCTAGATACCAGACTCACATACAAAACACATGTTGAGTCCCTAACTGCTAAGGCCTCTAGAAGGCTAAACCTCATAAAGCGTTTGGCAATACTGATTGGGATCCAATCAGAGGACCCTACGACAACTGTACTTGGGATACGTGCGCTCAGTTATGGATTACTCTCTACCCCTGCAAGCCACTGCTAGCCCAACACTCAGACTGAAACTAGATCGCATACAAAACCAGGCACTGAGATTCATCTGTGGAGGCTTGCGAACTTCTCCGACCAGCGCATGTGAGATTTCCGCCTATATATATATATATATATATATATATATATATATATATATATATATATATATATATATATATATATATATATAATATATATATATATATATATATATATATAAGGATATATATTTATATATATATATATATATATGCCAATGGCAGAAGTTTTCTCATTAAAATATTTCTCGCTTGTAAGCAGTAAGAACGACCGCTGCTGTTGAGCGGCTAACAAAAGTAGTATTGAACTTTGGAATCAAAATATCTGACAACTAAAATATTTCCTTCCGCCACTAATATCTGGATACATTCTCAGTGAGAATTGCCTCTAGCTTCACATTAGAAATATCTTTTTTTGTAATTGTAATATATTATAAGTGCCCGGTTAGTATGCAAATAAACAACTTCCAATATGGCTGACGGCAGCAGACAATGGCCAGCGGTGGTCAATAATGTTTTGCATGTTTCGCCAATAGTAAACTATCTGAAGGTCGCTGTAAACTTACGAATTAGTCATTTAAAAATTACTCTTTGTAACACGTAGTTGAATCTTGTTTCATAAATTGTTTTATTTGTAATAAACCACCTAAAAATAAGTTTATTCTGTCCTATCAATTCATAGAGTGAGGATAGCAAAGAACATGAGTGTTCATTATAGGCCCTATTGTCACCAGTGACGCTTTATTTGACGATTTGATTGCATTTTCGGTGTATTTTATAGCATTTTTTTTTAAAGTGTACCACTTTCTGTTTTCACAAGTCTTTTGTATGTTGGCCTACCACATAAAGTACACACAATGTGTCTCAAACAGAAAGTAGGCCTACTGAGTCCCTGCGCTGTAGGCCCAATCAGTTAAGCTTCGCTGCACTATTTAGAATTCATATGATAAGAGACTTGCAATATTTAATATATTTATATAAAACAGTTGTTTTTCTTCAGAATTTGATGTCTGATATTTAGTGCAGTTATGCTTTGCTGCTAATTTCCTATGTGGTGTATAATGCACAATTTTGTACCATACTGATAATATATTTAAATAAACCCAACACACACCTATTTTTCTACCATGAATGAATGTGTTGTGAATCTAGCATTTTTGTAACATGCCAAGTATCTTTTCTTAGTGAAAATATTGATTTATATGGAACATTTCCAGGTTATTTAGAGCCGTCATTATTAATCATCACAGATACTGTTATTGTTAGACTGTTTTTTGTGTGTTTTTTTTTCCCATTTAACTTATTGTTAGACAGCACAGTAGGCACTTAAGTCTTAATTAGTCACTGTCTGCACAGTTCTCTGTCTCTCTCTGATTTTCAGCTCTTGGGGAGCACCAACCTTCAGCCAAGCCCTGCTGTTCTGTGCCATCCATAAGTATTTTCCATGCTGTTTTCAACCTTCTTAAGTCATCCAGCCAGTTTTTAAAATGGCTTATTCAGGTTCATTCACATTTTTTTCATGATGCTTTCAAGTACAGCTCCTGTAAAACGTATACAACATGAATCATTTTATGGCAGGGAACTTAAGACATGAGTACTGGTTATAATAGGTAAAGTTTATCCTTATCTGTGACCATCCTATATTCCTATAAAAGAATCAGATCACAGATCTGGCTCAGATTCTCAAGTTTGCTAGTCAGTTTATCTTGTGCCAGCTTTGAACTTCCATTTATTAAATATATTGCATTATTGCTGCTTAGTTGTGACTTCTTACTTACTTAGTCATTCCTCTTCCACCGTGAGGTGTAGAGGTATAGTTGTGACTTCACTGAACCTTATTCCAGTTATTGGATTCCTGTTCACATTTTATTGCAATCAGCCAGATACACTTCAGCTTGAGGATAGTCATGTTCATCATATTATTCAGCGGCCAACTTCATTTGTGCAGCCACTGTGTAAGCATTTTACTGAAAGTTTATTCAAGTTCTTTTCATGTCCGGCAACTACACAAAATATGGAGTGACACACACAGGCACATACACATGGATTACACATTTGACAAGGTGAAGGATCAGGATATCATCAGATTGCCAGAAAACATATATTGATGAGAAAAATCAAAGAATATTTGTAGCAGGTAGCATCTGTAAGAGTGGGAAGGAGTAAGGAAGGAATGCATTCCTTCACCGGAGCTACTGTCTCAGTACAGTGAAAATGTGAAGTCAGTCAAAGATAGACTTGGAATGGGAGGCTATAAAGTACAAATAACTTTCATTATCTGCCTACATAGTTCTATTAACGTAAACAAAATGACCTAAAGAAAGTATTACTCATTGTATAGAAGAAAGCATTGGAAAAGCATTCAGTCTGAATTGCGAAGAACAGTAGTGGATATCTTTTCTTCTTTGTTTGCTCACACTAACCACATCAACTTTTTTCATAAAGTTGGCTGTCTGTTTCAGGTTTGTCATCACCATCCAGTTTTTCTTTCAACCGATTTGGTGAAGGCTGTTCTGTAGTGTAACTAATATTGCAATTCTCTTTGAATGTGTGCTGTGCACTTGGGATAATTTAGTTTGCAGGTATGTTTTATGTTTGTTTTTTCTTTATTTATTCTTGCAGGAAATGTAACAAGAAATTGTGGACTTGTATTGCATCCTGACTGAAAGCAAGATACCTTGTGCCTTAGTTATCTTCCCTCAACTGTAAGAACTGGTAAGTATAAGAAAGTTAATACCCCTGTAACTGTAATAATTAGTCGGAGCCAGGTTATATGTATATGACACCCCTCTTTATCCCATATTGAATGATGGTGCACATTTTCCATGTTATGAGAAGTGGAAACTTTTTTTTCTCCCCCCAGCTCCATTTTTCAACTGTGCACATTAATTTGCTGCTAGACTTGCCTGCCCTTATACTGGCACTGCACTGAGTAGCAAGTTATCTTTAGTACAAAACAGGGGGTTGTAACGGTGGTTAATTACCGATGGTAGGATGTCTTTACTTGTAGTAGGATGTCTTTACTTGTAGTAGGATGTCTTTACTTGTAGTAGGATGTCTTTACTTGTAGTAGGATGTCTTTACTTGTAGTAGGATGTCTTTACTTGTAGTAGGATGTCTTTACTTGTAGTAGGATGTCTTTACTTGTAGTGGTAATAAGGAGTTGCCACCAATACACTTTTACGCTAATAAATATATATATTGTCAAAATTGGTCTAACTTCTTCAATTTCAATACTCCAACAAGAGGCATGCCAAACAGGCCAATACGTAGATACTCAAGTCGTTGGAGGAAAATTTATTGATGAGACACGGTTGACAACACGAAACAGTTTCTTTAGACGAATGACAATCATCACGTAATAGGACGGTAAAATATGGCATAGTATGGTTCTTGAAATATATATATGGATAGATCCGCAATAGTATTCCACCATCAACTTAGGACTAAACATGTTGCATTAATATATAAAGTACATATGAACGATGAGGCAGATTTAAATATGGACATTCAATTGTCCTTTTGACCTTGACAATAGCTGTGAGATCCTCATTATGTCTCCTTGCATCTGAGGTCTCTTGTATGAGTACATTCCTGACTTTTGTTAGCCTCACGATTAAACATCATAGAAGATTTCAGTATATGTCTACAGACGACAACCTTGATGCCTAGACAAATAATAATAATATTTGAGTCACCTCTATAATATGCCGACACTTTCAAGACGGCTGTTATAAATATTTCATAGCGTAGATTCCATTAGTAAAAATAAACAATGTTCATACTTTGAACACTTTCAAAGCTTCCAATGAAAGACGTTGTGACTACAATCCTTTCTGATACTAATGTGGTGCGAGTACCAGCTGGAGGTCAACGAACGGAAGAAGACGCAATAATTTCATACGAAAATTCATATACGAAAATCATCGATATACCCCCCCCCCACCCCCAACCCCCCCCCCCCCCCCCCACACCCCACCACCCCCACCCCCCCCCCCCCCCACTCCCCCCCCCCCCCCCCCCCCCCCCACCCCCCCCCCCCCCACCACCCCCCCCACCACCCCCCCCGCACACCCCCCCCCCAAAATCATCGATTAATAAATTCCATTACCTGGCTTTGATGACCAAAGGGGCTATGTCTTAAATGCAGTGAGCCAGTCATCAAGCAAGTACACTAAGTCCGAAATCAAGGACAAAGCATCAGACTCACAGTCTGGCTATGGAATCCTGCTTCATTCTCTAAGCCGATACGTCATCTGCATTTGTTTGACAACAAGCGCGTTAATTTCAAAATCCCCAAAAATGTGCGTTCTCGTGCACAATAAGTTTAATATACTAAGCGTATTACTTATATCTCAATTGGTGCGTACACTTTTAACAAAGACAGGACCTGAGACTGTCTATTTTGTTAAAGTCTGTTAGGACTTAAAAAAGGACGCAACAGTGGTACATTTGATTATGAAATTTGCTGTGTGTATATGCCTAATATGTGTATGGCCGTGCGCACACACACACACACGCACACACACACACGCACACACACACAAACAAAACCAACGTCAACATCATCATGTGCTAAGCCATGTGTTGTAAGTGATGTCTATTCACATATCTCATTCTTTGATTGTTTATTTCCTGCATTATCTTCTCATTTTGTCTTTGATTATCTCCTGCATCATCATCTTATTTTGTCTTTTCTGCCGGTGGCATCATAGGTTTGTCCTCTTATTGAAATATACTGGCATGGAGCTGTAAGAAGAAACAAAAGAGAGATTGCAGTTTTTAAGTAAATGGCTTGAAGACTGTTGAAAAGTATGTCCTATCTAGATTTCAAGCAACTGAAGACTCGTCTTGTAGACAAATGAATATTCTTCTTCACACACTTTCAGGCATCAGCTTGAATAAGCTTAAAGTGGGGGTCAGTCCAAAGTTTGTATCTCCGCAGAGTTGATCTTTCCATGTGTGAGATACTGAGATTAACATGATATTTTATTATCAGACTTTCCTTAAATAGGGGTAGTAGAGTAATAATAGAAGAAGAGGTGAGAGGGTGGGAAATAATAGTGAACAAAGAGGGGAGATTTTACTGAATGCGCCAGGATTGGAATGTGGCTGTGATGAATGTTTAGGTGCAAAACAGTTTCTGATGTCAGACAGTAAAGATTTAAAGTCTGCAATTTGAACTTCAAGAACACTGGTGATTGGCACGTTTGAAGTGAACTTACTTACTTAGTTGTTCCCCTTCTACGACCGTGAGGTTTAGAGGTTTGGGAGAGAGAGCGCGCCAGACTATCCTATCGGCATTTCCTCCTGGCCTGGTTCCATTCTAGTCCTTGGTCCTTCAAAGATTGTCTAATGTTGTCCTCCCTGTCGTAATTTGAATCTGTATAAACAACACGGTCATATTTTCCACGCTCAATCTAGGATAAAAAGTCCAAATATAAGAACCAATCAGAAAGCTCCTTTTCTAGTGTCTATAAAGAAACTTTTTAGATTAAGCAGAAAGGGCCTAACCTGTGTTTTTGACGGGAAGGAGTTATTTTATTTCTCTAATAATAGCGATAAATAAAAATAAACACATAGCTGTTAATACACCTGATATACCACTTAATAAATAGGTACCAATCCGGCCTCATAAAAGTAAGTCAATTAAGAGAAAAATTTATTTTAGTAATATTGTTACATCAGGGTAACACCCGATTTAATTACTTAAAAATTCCCTAGAGTGAAATGCTAGGAAATAGCTAATGAATATACATATAGAACGATAGAGATCAAGTGGCCGTTTAATTATCACTTTTAATAATTAAGATCGGTCCAATAATAACTGTAATATAAATTAAATAAGATTATTCACTTTGTACAGGCAAGCTGTAGAAACTTTTAAAGTAAGAGTCTTTAAAATATTTTGGACTGCTCTGATTGGCCAGTCGTATCGCTATGAATAGACCGGAGACCTAGGAAGTTTTGTCACAATTTTTAAAAAACAGTACCAAGCGGTTTGAACCTAGAGCCCAGCACATGCAGATTCTTTTGCCGATCTGACCTGAAAGCGGCTTTAAGATTGCCTTTGAGGGCTGGTTCAGCCTATGTATTGTATGCCTGAGGGTAAGAAAGATATGTATATATATTTGCATATTTTGTTAACAATTATTTGCCTGTGTAAAACCCACCTATTTGTTCGATGCTAGGTAGAAAGTGAAACTACAGGACTAATGTGTTATTGCCATGACCAGCTTAATTGTAAACATGTGTAGTTTTAAAGACGACAGGCCAGAAATGGAAACAGTGTAAAATATTTGCAAAATATGGCACAAGTGAGCATTGTTAGTGTGTTTGATTGAGTATTTTCTCCTGGAGTTACAAGACCAATCTCTTATCTGGCACTATCCTGGTATCCTCTGATACACCTATTTGTCCAGGATATCCTTAATTCATAACATTCAAACCTCTCGCGACACTCCCAGCGGACTCTTGGTCGTGCTTAGGGTCTGGATCCCTGGCTCTTTGTTTCCCATGCTTGTCATGGAAGCCGATCTTCTCCCATTCTGCAGACATGGCCAAACCATCTTAGTTGGGACTGTTCTACTTGGGTCTGCAGGGGGTGGGATTTTAGGTTGCGGACCATGTTTCTTGTTCTTCAACCACCTTCCTCAGATACCTCATTTCTGAGGTTTGGATCTGGCTTTTGTGGGTTGTAGTCATTTCCCATGACTCGCATCCATATGTCAAGACTGGAACATAGGTGGAATGGTATACAGCCATCTTCATTTTCTTACCAACCTCTCTCTTGCTGAGGAATCCTTGATTTATGGCCCGAAAAAGTCTCCCAGCTGCTGCTTTTCAAGTGGCCAACTCTTCTTTGATGCCTCCCTTTCGGTCTATAATAGCTCCAAGATATTTAAAGAGGTCGACCTGCTCCAGGACCTGTTCTCCCAGCTTAATCTGATGTCTTCTTTCTTTGCTTGATATCACCATGGATTTTGTTTTAGAGCTGCTTATGACCATCCCTCTCTTCTCCAGCTCTTCCTTCCAGACTTGCAGGTTGGATTGGAGATGTGCCTCTGATTTAGCAATCAGGGCAACATCATCAGCAAATGCCAGCTCTGAAGTACAGACCTGTCTCATCTTCCAGTACCCCACTGAATACTTTCTTGTTCTCTCCTTACATGCCTTGATGACATCGTTTATGAGGACTATGAAAAGATAAGGTGATAGGATATCACCTTATCTTTCACAAGTGGTGGTCCTGAACTCTTCTGACTTATGGTTTGCTGTCCTCGCATAATTTCTGCAAGACTTGTAGAAGCTCTGTATAGCATGAATCAGAGGTGCTGGAATGTTCTTCCTTGCCAAACAGTCCCAAAGTTTGCTCCAGGGGACCCCGTAAAAGGCGTTTTCAAGATCTATGAAACAAAGATGGATCTCACTCTTATACTCAAGGGCCTTTTCACTCAGCTGTCTGAGTATGAACATTAGGTCTTGAGTACTTCGGTTTGCTCAGAATCCGCACTGGACCTCATCCAATTGTGGCTCAGCTAGGCATCGGAGTCTCTGCTCTAAAATTCTAGAGTAGATTTTACCAGGGACACTGAGAAGGGATATGCCTCTGTGGTTTCCACATTGTCAATTGTCACCCTATTTGAAAATTGGTGTTATAATGGCAATCTCCCAATCCTTTTGTATGGTCTTGTTGCACCATGCTGTCTGTAGGACCCTTAGGAGTAATAGGTCGCCTGATGCTCCCATGTCCTTAACCATTTCTGGTGTTATACCATCATGCCCTGCTGCTTTGCCCATCTTGATTTTCTCCAGTGCTGCCTTCAGTTCTTCCATCTTTATGTCATCTTCACCATCATTGGTTTTCTCTTCTGTGCTAGTGGTTATATTTCTGTTGCTTCACAATGCTCACCATTCAGGAGTTCTGAGAAATATTCTTTCCATTACTTCCTTCGGAGCAGTAAGCAATTTGCCTTGCTTGTCCTTTATAAATTTGAGAGGGCATTGTTTTTCCTTCCTCATGTTCTTTAAGGTCTTACAGAACAATTTCTGGTTTTTTTGCGCATCTTTTTCTAGCTTTTCTCCAAATTCTTCCCAGGACTTCTATTTTGCTGCTAGGACCTTGTTCTTTGCTTCTGTTCTGATTGTCACATATTCTCTATATTTCTCCATTTGTCCTGTTGTGTTTTTAGCTCCTAAGTATTGTTTCCATGCCATTTTCTTCTCTTATTTTCTCTTTGACTTCCTCTGTACACCAAGGTGTCCTCTTTCTCTTGTTCCCAAGTCGGACTTCACCACATGCTTCTGCAGCAGCTGTCTTTATGATGTCCTTGAATTTAAGCCAGAGGGTTTCCAAGTCATCAGGTTGTTCTTCTGTGTTGCTCACCGCTGCAGCAATAAGCCCCTGATATCTGGTCTTAATTTCTGGCTCTCTCAGCTTGTAGGTCTTAATGCTCATTTCTCCCGTTTGTTTACTTAGTTTCTTGCGTGATGTTGGGCAGTTCCTAGGCTGAGCAACTCTTTCAGTTGTTCTTTTGATTGTAAGCAGGTAGTGATCACTTCCAATCTCTGGCCCCCTCCAGACTCTACCATCTAGTGTATGCATGTATGCGCTTATGGGGGAACTTCGTGTTTGTAATGATCAGATTCTGCTCACTGCAGAATTTAAGGAATAGCTTTCCATTGTACTTACTTACTTAGTCGTTCCCCTTCTACCGTGAGGTGTAGAGGTTTGGAAGAGAGAGCGCCAGACTATTCTATCAGCTGTCTTCTTCCTGGCCTGGTTCCATTCTAGTCCTCAGTCCTTCAAAGATTGTCTAATGTTGTCCTCCCAGCGGACTCTGGGTCGTCCTGGAGGTCTGGATCCCTGGCTTTTTGTTTCCCATGCTTGTCGTGGTAGCCGATCTTCTCCCATTCTGCAGACATGGCCAAACCATCTTAGTACTTTCCATTGTCATTGAAAGTATCTTCTCCATATCTACCGATAACTCCACCCCATCTAGCATGGTCATTTCCAACTCTGGCATTGAAATCTCCGAGCATGATAATTTCATCTAGGCAGTCATCCACTGTCCTTTGAAGCGGCTCAAAGAATTCCTCCTTGACCTCTGCTCTCTCATCCTCATTTGGCTCATACACTATGACCAGGTTAACCATGGTTTCTCCATCTTTTAGTTTTACAACCATAATGCGCTCTGAGACACAGTTCCATCCATTGATACTATCTTTTTGGTTTTTGGCCACAATGCAACCCATGCCCCCTTTAGCTCTTTCAGATGTGGGTACACCACTGTAGAGCAGTGTGTTGCCATCAGATCCATGACTCCTTGTCCTTTTTTCTTTATTTCCGTTATTGCCAGGATTTCTAGTTTTGCTTTCCTCATCTCTTCCACCAGCTCCTCTTTTTTCCCATTTATACTTCTTGTGTTCCAAGTTCCATAATTCGTAGTCCGTTCCAGTTCGTCGCCTTTAGAATCAGTCCAGTTTTCTCTCTTGTAGTTCTCGTAATCAAAAGTTTAAAGCAAACAAGTGATTGGCCTGTTGTGCCTTTGCATGGTGGAGGTGCGGCCTCCATGCAGGCCGCCCTACTCCTTTTTCAGCCGGGCTTGGGACCGGCCTAGGCGGATTGAAGTGAACACAATTAACTTTAATTTCACAGGTGTTAATATAATGGAGGAGACCAGTTGTTAGCATTATAAGGCAGCCGTTGATCTGGAATCCCCATGATAAGAGAAATAGAGAATAACCGAAAAATACATGAATTGGAGACATACGTGAAAGGCATAAATAAGGTATGGAACAACCTTGATTGGATGGCACAGGAAGGCTTGGCATGAACTTGTTTATGATCAGGGATGTGAAGAGCTATAAATGAATGAATGTATTGATCTATCAAATATAAGCCTGTTCCTCCTGTGCAAGTTGTCCTGCAGTGCTGTAGACAGTCAAAGTTGATGTTCTTTGTTTGTGCATGTGAATCTTTTTTCAATCATATTTGTAAATTTGGGAATATTATTATGTATCTGAATTGTTGTTGAAGAATTTGCATGTGTTCTATAGCTGTTGAGTGGTGCTGTATATAGTGGTTGTGTTTGTTGGAGAGCCCAGCAGTAACTTTCTTCTTTCTGTGGAGAGTTCTGAACAAGTGAGCAGTACATGCTGAACAGTCGCATATGGATAGGTACAGTTGTGGTAGTTAGGCTCATGTGTGGGGTGTAATTTAAGTGTTTGTTAAGTCTGATATGTTCTATTCTTAGCTGGAAGATTGTGTTCTGTTCCACACTTCATAGGTTATTGATATTGTCATTTGTATTGGGATATGCCATTTCTTTATACAAGGCATGTACACATTGTTTCAGCCATTCCTCATTGAAGTTGTTTTGGAGTATTCCTTTAGCTGTTTAGTCTTTAGTTGGCTAGAGTGTTTGAACCATGCTTTCTCCTAGTTTTGCTAGTTTGTCTGCTTTATCGCTGCCTGATTTGTCTGTGTGTCCTGGTATCCCCTGGCGAGTAACTTATGTATTTTGTTCGCAGCTGTCAGCTGTTTCAGCCAGCTATGTTATTTCTTTATTTTTAATTTAGAGGTATTATTATAAAGCCTGAAGTGTTGATTATGAATCAGTGAAGATTGTGATATCTGAGAGCTTATAAATTTCTTATTTGAATTGGCTGTCTATTGCTGTAAGGGTGGTGTTTATTGCTGTAATTTCTGCTTTGTAAGCAGTACAGAATTCTATGTACGGTTCATATATGTCTGTTTTGCTGCCATTTGGGTACTTCACAGTAAGCTCCTGAGTCCAACATTTTATGTCGTGAAAGCAGAACCATCTGTGTGTATGCATACAATGCAGTGTTAGGGTAGCTGTCTATAGTCTCTAAAGTAGCTGTCTTAAGTATTGTTGTGTTGTCTCTTGTTAGTGTGCTATCCATGAGTGTAGTTTATTATGGGTACTTTTAACTCCTTTCTGGGATAAATGAATAGATACTTTTCAGTTATTTATCACGTCTGTCGGAGGTGTTGTTGTTCTGCTACAGTTGTTGCTACTTGTAGTGGTAATTTTTGTTTTAGCCTGCTAATGGGTTTTCAATGTTCAGCCTGTTGTGGTGCTCTTTTCTCATTCTTTTATGGCATTCTGTTTGCTTCCAGAACAGTAGGTTTATGTCATAGGACCATAGGTTATATGTCTGCATTGATTTCACAGGTAGCTGTTGGTGTGGTTCTCATACCCCACATATGAAATGCTTGCAAGATGTTTAACTAGGTTCATGCATCTCCTGGTCTTGTCTTTCATTTTGTGCACGAGGGCTTTGAAGAGTAGCTGTCTGTCAAGCTCCACTCCTGAGTAAGCTGGATTTTCTTCTCTGGACTGTAGTTGTCCATTGAGTTTTAGCTGCTACAACTTCTTGCTTTCCTTGATGCTTGTGATGAAAACTGTATATACAGATTTTAGGGTGTTTACTTTTAGTTTCCAGAGCAGAGACATAAAAACTGCGGCAGAAATCCTAAGGACAGAACACTACTCTGAGAGACAAGTAGTTCTCTTCACAGATGCTCTGTCAGTAATTACTTACTTACTTAGTTGTTCCACTTCTACCGTCGATCTCCCATTCTGCAGACATGGCCAAACCATCTCAGCTGGGACATGTCAGTAATTGCAGCGCTGAAAAGAATAAAGCTGACCAGGATGACCTGAGAGTAACACTCCACAAACTACGCCAGCAGATCAAAATAATTGTGACACAGTGGATCCCATCTCACTGCAACATCGCCGGAAATGAAGAGGCTGACAGATTGGCAAAGGAAGGTGGAAAGCTACCCAACTTGACACAAGCATAACTTTTGAAGAGGCCAAGAGTTTTATCAAGAGCAGATACAGGAGCATGTGGGAAGCAGAGCACCCTGGCCACACACAAAATAAATGAGCCATACTACCTGCTTAGAAGAAGTGATAATCTTCAAGCTTTGCACAGATCTAACAGATTAGGACACCGTCTGTTCAACAAGCTAAAGATAGGAACTACTGATGAGTGTAACTGTTGCCAATAAAATGGCTGCTGAACATCTACTTCAAAGAAGCACTACATTTGAGGAACAGAGAAAGCGCATGTGGCTGTCACCAGTACCATTTCTGGAAAAATGCGATGGAGATGCCAACAGCCTCAAGCTGACCACTGCTTTCTTTGAACAAATTTAAGTCGGCCTCTGAAAGTGAACAAAGAAGATGATGTTTCCAGTGCCTGCAGTACACAGCTATTGTGGCTAGGGCTCAGTTTAGTTTAGCTTGCTCCAGTTTTTTTTGTAAATATCTGCTGTCCAAATGAGCAGGTCACTTATAAAGATATGTATCTGTGAAACAAAAGGGCATGTCTTGCGCTTATATCTGTTGCTAGGTTGATGACAAATTGAGAAGTCATGCTTTTTCCGTGTTAAGGATAAGGAATTATTATGGCATACATTGGGAAAGTGCATTCCTTCGCACTCTGGTCAGATTTGTTCTATTTTTGACTTATATTTGTGAAACTCTGACATTAATAAAGTTGCATAATTAAAGCTGTAATCACATAATTGTATCGTCCCGATCATAATAATAATAATCCCCATCGAGGCCAGCTCCTTGACGTGGAGATGGGGCTCAAGTACAGCCACCAGCGGCCGAAAAACCAAGACTGGCCAGGCCCTCCTACACTCGAGCAAGACCACAGTCTGCCCTAGAAAGTTGAGGTGCTGAAGACGGAGGCAACCAGCCAAGAGGCACACCACAGCAATCAGGATGCCACGCACACGCGCAATGGAAATATGTCTATATCTACAAAACGTTATGGCACTCGCCCTGTGACGGACACCCAGGCAGACGCAGTGCCGGGCCCTCTGCCTCAAAAGGGCCCAACCCCTACTACTGTGGGATCCTTCTCAATTGCCCCGTGGAGCCAGGAGGCATGAGAATAGAGCTACTGGCCAAGCAAAGCAAAGACCACTTAAAATAATGCACTGGAATGCTGAAGGCGTCAACAGTAAAAAAGATGGCTACAGCAAAAAACTAGAGCTCGAAAATATCTTGAATGAAGAGCAAGTAAACGTATGCTGCTTGCAAGAAACCCACCTCAACAAAGACATAGCCTTCAAAATCAGAGGCTACCAGTGCTACCGATCGGACCGAATAGACAGGCGAAAGGGTGGAATACTGACACTCATGAGGAATAACATCAGTGCATGTCAGCTTGAAACGTATATGGAGGGGGCGGAATACCAGATGCTTCATCTCAGGACAGAAAGTATAGAATTCCACCTGCTTAACTACTACTGTCCGAGTGACCGCCCACTGGCACTAGACACAATCCCAGCAAAAGAAAGACTGATTGTGTGCAGAGTCTTCAGTAGCCACTCACAGAGCTGGGGTTATTATCACATGGACAGGAGAGGTGATGAGCTTGAAAACTGGCAGGATGACAATGGGCTTATCCTGATTAACCAGCCAATCGACCCACCAACCTTCTACTCGAGATCATGGCACACCACTTCTACACCAGGCCTGGAGTGGAACCCCACACGTGTTGTAGGGAAACAACTTGGAGGCAGCTACCACCTGCCAGTCTTCCTAATTGTGGAAAATGAACTTGTCAGGGAGAGCAGCACTCTCTCTAGGTGGAACTACAAGAAGGCAGACTGGACAGTGTACCAGCATCATACCAGTATACTGGCTAGAGATCTGTCTGTAGACAAAGACATCAATAAGTTAGTCGATGAATTCAGCAAATGCTTATTACAGGCTGCTCGTGAAACAATACCTAGAGGGGCTCTTAAGCACTACAAACTATATTGGAATAGTGAACTAGAGCAACTGCACAACAACGTGGAAACATCTCGAAAGCAGGGAGAGACCAGTCCATGCCAAGAACACCACAATAACTACCAGCAAACTAAGGCCAAATTCCAAAGTGCCAAGTTGCAGGCCAGGCGGAGAAGCTGGAAGGAGAAAACAGAGTCCTTGAACTTCGAAAGAGATACAAGGAAACTGTGGAAGCTGGTAAAACAACTTAAAGATGAAGGTACAGGGAGAAACTCAAAGATTGCACTGTACAAAGATGGAAACATCCTCATGGGAAAACAGGCAGCTGATCACTTTGCAGACTCCTTTGCTAAAGACAACAACATCGAAGTAAGCCCAGAGAAGCAACAGGAGACTCGTGAGAAACAACAATACGCAGGACAAGATGGAACCATACCTGAAGTTATGGAGGCACCAATCACATTCAGAGAACTGGAGCTTGCAATATCCAAATTGAAAATGAGAAAGTCGCCAGGAGTTGATGGAGTGTCCAATGAAATGATTAAGAACTTGGGAACCGCAGCAAAAACAAAGCGGCTGCAGATCTTCAATATCTGTTGGAACTCAGGCAGAGTTCCACAGACCTGGAGGGAAGCAATCATGATACCACTCCTAAAACCAGGAAAAGACAGTTCCACTGCCTCCAGCTACAGACCAATCAGCCTTACAAGCTGTCTCTGCAACACAATGAAACATATCATCAACCTCAGGCTACAGTGGTACCTTGAAAGTGAAAACCTTCTTGTACCACAGCAGGCGGGCTTTAGGCAGTGTTATTCTACCGAAGATCAGGCAACTTACCTTTCCCAAGAGATTGAGGATGCGTTCCAAGATAAGAAACTGGTACTAGCAGCATGGATAGATCTAAGGAAAGCATTTGACAAGGTTTGGAAAGAAGGGCTTCTGAAGAAACTGAGAAACTGTAGAGTGAATGGTGGGATGTACAAATGGGTGAAAGCATACTTGCATAACAGAAGAGCCCGAGTACAACTAGATGGTCTCAAGAATAAGAAAATTCTACTGCGTCATGGCGTCCCTCAGGGAGGGGTTCTGTCCCCCCACACTGTTCCTAGTCTACATCAACGACCTGGTTGCTGAACTACCACATGGAATGAAAGTGGCAATGTACGCTGATGACCTGGTAATATGGTGCACAGATGAGCATGCAACAGTGGCCACCAAACTGCTACAAAGAGCTATAGATGCCTTAACTTCATGGGCAAATAGATGGTGTGTCAGCATCAACACAGACAAGTGCAACACTACGCTCTTCACCCTCTCTCCCAAACAAAAAGCTGGTGTCATCAAGATAAATGAAGAGCTCCTGAGAGAAGATAAACAACCTACCTATCTCGGAGTTACATTCGATAATAGGTTGACATGGAAGCAGCACAGCAACAAAGGCCAGGAGGAAGTTAGCCATCCTGAGAAAACTAAGTGGAACCACATGGGGAGCCAGCGGGAAAATACTTAGTAAAGTTTACCAGCAGGGCATATGACCACACCTGGAATATGGGTCAGCAGCATGGTGTCCAGCATCAAACACCACATTACAAGAGCTAGATAAGGTGCAAAACCAGGCACTTAGGGTCATCGCGGGGGCAATGAAATCAACGCCTATAGTGGAGATGGAGAAAATGGGGAGGATACAAGCACTGCAAGAACGCAGAGACACGAAAGTGCTAACACAGGCAGAAAAGTTCTTCTGTATGCCAAGCCATCCAATGAAGGACAGATTCCAAAACCTAGCAATGGGGCGATTGAAAAGAAGCAGCTTCATCCACCAGGTCAAACGATTTTGTAGACAAACCTCAGACCTGCCTGAAGTTGACAGCCCCCTAAAGTCTGTACCAGAACAAACCCCTTGGAGAGAAGAGCCTGGACTACCAATACACATCCAGACAAAAGTGAAAGGAATATTCGACAGGGATGAACAGAACAGCTTGCAACGTAGGGCAGTCACTCTCAGTTTCCTGGATGATGAATACCCACAGGACCTCTGGGTCCGAGTATACACGGATGGGTCAGCACAGAAGGCAGTCAAGAATGGAGGAGCAGGAGTGTACATAGAATACCCAATCAACATAGGGATACGGTCAGAGTACCAACGGGGAAATTCTGTAACAACTATGATGCAGAAATCCAGGCGATCAAGGTGGCAACTGAGAAACTATTGAACACCAATCTCGGTCCACAGCCTGTGGTATTCCTGACAGATGCAAGATCAGCACTCCAAGCACTTCAGTCCAGAAAATTGTCAGGTATACAAGCCCTACTTTCTGAACTGTGAAACCAGCGCAGGGTCGCCATGCAGTGGATACCGTCTCATTGTGAAATACCAGGAAACGAGAGAGCGGACCGACTGGCTAAAGAAGGTGCTGCAGACGAGCAATCGGCTGTACCAGTTACGTATCATCAGAAGAAAAAGATGATCAAATCAATCAGAAAGCCTCGAACACCAAGCTATGAACAGATCAAAACAAATTGTTATTCTGCGCCTCAGAACAGGACAGAACCGACTCCGCAGCCACATGTATACAAAATTCAAGATTGGCAATTCAGCCATGTGTACATGTGGACAGGCACCCCAGACTGCGGAGCACATACTTCAAGATTGCCCCGAATATGATATATTGAGTCAAACCCACTGGCCCAGAGAAACAACACTGGAAGCAAAACTATATGGACCTCTGTATGAACTACAAAAGACAGTGAAGTTTATACAAGAAACAACATTGCAGATATAGACAATATATTTCAAGTGAACGAAAGAAGAAGAAGAATAATAATAGCCCCTTCAGCCATAACTGACTATGGGAATGCACCCCTGAGGTGACAGCCCTCATCTGCTTATTTTCCTGGTGCTCCTTTCGACATTTTCTCCTCTCTTCTGCTTGTTGTGTGAGCTTCTTTTTGCCCAATCTGAGGTGGCGCCGTAAATAGCATCATCCCCATCATATTGTGGCTTTAACCTCTGAGAAAATTGCTCTGTTTTGCCTTATTTAGATTTTCTGGAAATGTAATGTAGTTTGTAGATATTGTTGCCTGAATACTTTAGTTTACACTGCAGGTTTTGAAACAGTCAGGTTCTCTGCTATGTATGTACGCATATGTGTCATTTCTCAATAAGTGGAGAATCTTGACAGTTACCTTATCTCACATTATATAACCGAGACCCAAAAAAAATTTTTTTAAATGGCAATACTGATTTATTTATATGCTATTACACTAATTTAATAAAGTGTGTACACATACATATAAATATTCACACATATGCACTGTATGGTGACGTTTGCGTTTGTAAAAAGCTTGTTATGTCAGTGTAAATATGACTGAAAACAGCCTATCAAAATGTGGCATGGAGGGGGTGGTTGTGTAAAAAATTTAATGTATGTCCCTGTTGATATATTGCTACAGTTAAATATTCTCATTATAGTAGAGGAATCATATTTTATTTTATACGGAAGCGCATTAAGAATGCATCAATATCAACGTGGACTGATCTCGACCAGCCGGTAAAGAAATTGTGTAAACAAGTTTACATGTTTGATATCGTTATTCATTTTTCTATTCACCCTTGCTGGTCTTTAATGTGTACACTTGATTTTGAATAAATTCTGTAATCGCATCAGACAAGGGTGATAACCACACATGCAGCCAATAACAAAATCAAACGGTCCACGTTTTAAAGTCAACATCCAGATAAGCCTCAATATCTAGTATTGCCACTGTGTGCCTGTAAACAAGCTTGTCAGCGGCTCCGCATAGAACGCACAAGTCTCTGCAGGAAGTTCAGGAGAATCAAGTCCCCATGTACAGCGGAGAGCAGCTTACAGCTGTTGCAAATTAGCTGAGGACCAATGCCTGTAGACCCTGTGTCCAAGCTCATCCCACAGGTGTTCTATGGGGACCAGGTCTAGTGATAGGAAGGAAGGAAGGATCCTGTTACACGCCCATTGAGGCATATTGGGAATATGGTGTTAGGCCCATATTTTCTTGATTACTCGCGCTGTTTGAACGATTCCTTAGGTGACTCAGCACGATGTGATGATCTTGTGCAGGGGTAGTTGCCCACTCCGAAGTCTATCCCGGGTACTGCCAGTTCAGTAACGTTCAATGAGATGTACGATAGTGCTGTGGTGACAATGCATCTGTGACAGTATTGCCTCCCCTGCTTTGCAGTAGTGGCCAAAACTCAAGAGTATCTAATATGGGCTTCATATGTATCTACCTTCGCACAAGATTACTCTTGGCAGAGATGTAGATAGAAGGGTGATGACACTTCTATTACAAATGGAGTCTTCACAAGATATTCGGAATAAGCAAGAACAATACTGTTAACTCTGTAATTCTGCCGACGCTTTTGTGAAGGATTTAAACACTTCTTAAGTTCAGCTCATTTAAGCCCCCACCCCTGATTTACTCAGTGGAATTCTATTATTTTAGTATAGCTCTGTTTAGAGTGTGTGTAATTTGACTGAGACAAACATGCAGTAACTTTAAATTTGATTAAATCGAAGTTAAATTTGTAACATTACAAATAACAAAATTTAATAATAACTTTAGGTTTTAACAGTTGGAAATAATTTGAATAGTTATGGATCAAGAAAAGTTATCCTCACAGTCTTTAAGGAATGTGAGATACTACAAGAAGTTCAAGTGGCAGCATATATTTGAACTTAGCTGCCAATGACGGTTCTGCTCCTTCTTATGGGTTGGTTCTTTTCACTCTGCTCACGCTCGTCTCTGGTCAAGGTTGTCGAGGGTACTCGTTTCCCAGAAATGTCAAGGAGAGTCCACCACGTGGGTCCTTCGTCTTAAAGCTTAGGCCACGGTTCCCTTCTTGTTCCAGAGATAGTACTTTCTTCTGTTACCACCAATAACTATGGTAAAAGAATAGAATGAAACGCTCTTCTGAGTATGGCGTTTTCTACCCCATAGTTATGGGTTCCTATCTTCCCATACCACCATCCCAATTACTCAGACTTTACCCTCGATGAGAATTAAATTTTATCCCTCAGGATAAAACTTTCTTTACATTTGGTAATGCTATACAGTGCAGAAGAGTGTTTGAGGAATCCTGCTAAATTTACAAATTGCACACCGATGCAGTATGTACATACATAAAAAATAGGAGGCATTACTTTTTGACCTTCCCTCGTATATATATATATATATATATATATATATATATATATATATATATATATATATATTATATATATATATATATATATATATATATATATATATATATATATATATATATATATAATAGTAATAAAAAAGAAAAGGTAAAGGATCCCATTACACGCCCATTGAGGTATATTGGGAATATGGTGTTAGGCCCATATTTTCTTGACCATCGGCACACTAGGGGTGATGTGGTCAGCATCACGCTGGCTGCCTTAACCTTCCCAGAGTTGCTCTGGTACCCAATTCATGAGGCTGGGTCGACCTGTGATGCCGCACTGTAATTCTGTCTTTCAACCGGCCCGATTCTGTCGTCTATTTTGTATTTCCGGCCCGATTCTGTGGGTTTATTTTGAACTTTCACCATTTTATTTCTTCTCATTTGAATATATATCGTGTTTGGTATTTTTGAGTAGGAAAATTAAATGGGTTCATTTTACGATGGTAGGTTTATTTTTCACTCGGCCAGTTTTTTCTCATAGATTTTTTTCACGATCATGGAGATTTCGTTGTTTACGAAATAATCGCCATTTCCGGCATGCGATATGACGAGTCCAGAAGCACGCGGCCGTCAGGTAACGTGACGCAATTTTAAGCCACGCGGGTTTCACGACGATGCGTAGGCAATACGCGGGAGTGGTTCCCTGCGTGTATAAATAGCCAGTTAAACGGTGGCCTAGTTCTCTATCGTAAGAAATATTGCCGCCGGTCGACATCGATTTATCGTTCTCCACTGTGGGAAAAACCAGCGATAATTGGTATGTAGAATTTTATTAATTCGTTTTACTTATTAGTGGGTCTTTTAGAATTTCGCCCGTAGTAAAGTTCTTCTGGGACATTAACTTTTCAGTTTTAAAATAAACGATAGTGCCATCCATTATCATTTTTTGAAGAACGACGTAAATGCAACAGTGTGTATAATTCTTTCTGGGATTTTGGCAGTAGATAGGAGTGTGTGAAGTTGTGAGAAACACGTGTGCCCATATTTGTAGAATGTTATGTAAAACCACCATTTATTTCTGTGTATTTACTAATGTAATTTTATGGGGAAATCCCTGGTGTGTTCGTTAATTTTACTGAGCCTTAAATGTGAGAAATATTGTCGGAGGGTTCAGATTTACGTTGTAAGTGAATTATACTGCTTAGAGGAGTAAACTATTCCTATAGCGAGATTTCATTTAAATTGGGGCTTAAGTAGGAAACCTCATGTGTAAATGTTAAAAAGGGAGACCCCGGAATTTCGGACAAAAGAAGTTCCCTAATTGGAAATGTTGACACGTGGGTAGCCATGTGTGACGGCCAAGTGGCCCTTCAGACAGGTTTTGTTTATTTGGCTGGCGGATTTTAGTTGAGAGAGAGAGAGGAGAAGGGAGATTTAAGTGCCACGTGGGTAGGAATATTTTATGTATCGTTTTTTTCAGAACGAGAGAAGGGGAGAAGGAGGAGAGAGATTTAAGTGCCACGTGGGTAATATTAATTTTTGTATTGTTGTACATGACGAGTGAGCCACGTGGGCAATATTATTTTATGTATTGTTGTAAATGACGAGTGAAAGGGAGTTATAAAGATTAATGGGTTAGAGATGCGTTATGTTGGAGTTGTATTAAATAGACGCATTTCCTTTTGATTTCAGCGAGTCACGGCGAAACCGTGGGGAGCATAATTTTGTCAAATAAAATTATCCACGGCAAAAAGACATATCTCAGGGTCAGAGTACTCGAGTTATCGTCAGGAGCAAAAGAAAATAACCTATGGTCTCTGGCAGTGAAGTCCCTATGCTTCAGCTGGAACAGGGTTTATTTAGCATACAGCCGAGAGCATCGCTATTTTAGTCTCTAGCAACGGCAGGTGGCCGTGAGACTGGGTTGAATCGTATACAGCCAGAAATCAAGGCTGTGTTTGCCTCTAAATCTGGAGCGGGTTAGAGGAGAAAACACTGACAAACAACATTTTTCTTTCTTATATAAGAATAAGTGTTCTTAGGTCAGTTTCTTGCGCTGATTTCAAATTTGAAATCCGTTTATCTCTATCACGTCGGGTTCTTAAGATATTTGTGAATAAATATATTTTTGGGAAACCGTTATTTGCTCCGTTTCATTTTTACGATATAACTTTTTAAAAATTAATAAAATGCAAAATAATTCTACTTTTTATACTGCTAAAAGATGCATGACATATGTTACGTTATATTTCAAATAGTTACTGTATTTTGAAATAATTCTGAGTGAAATATGGCTTCTAGAAGTTGTAGAAATTCGGCTGATCTGTTCTGTTACGTGTGCGGATATTTTACCGATCGTGTTCACCAGAAAAACTTTACAACATTGCTAAAGAAAGCATATGAACTTTATTTCGATTCGAAAGTTGATGATGCAAATAAATCTTGGATGCCAAATGCAGTTTGTTCGACTTGTGCAAATACATTGGCAGGTTGGTTACGAAAATCGCCGAAGCATAAGTCGATGCCTTTTGGAGTGCCAGTAATATGGCGTGAACCGACAAATCACGCTACTGATTGTTACTTCTGCTTGATAAATATCTATGGTTTCACTTTTAAAACTAGAAAGTCTGTGGTTTATCCAAATATTGAATCGGTTTCGAACCAGTGCCTCATGATCCAATCACGTGTCCGATGCCAGTTCCACCAGAACAATATCCGTTGGACGTGAATGAACCATCAGAAAGTGATAGTTTACCTGCTTTAGAAACTAATTCTGACTCGGATTATATACCGGTGAATGATGGTGTTCACTTAATTAACCATTCAGAACTTTCAGATCTAATACGTGATCTCGCTCTCACCAAAGGACAAGCGGAATTACTCGGTTCGCGACTCAAAGAATGGAATCTTTTAGCGCCCAATATTCCGATATCTAAATTTCGTCATAGACACAGAGAACTTGTTCAATACTTTGAGATGGATGATGACATTTGCTATTGCAAAGATGTAAAAGGTCTAATGGTGCACCTCGGTCATGAGCACATAGTCAACGAATGGCGACTTTTTATCGACTCTTCCAAGACTAGTCTAAAAGCCGTGTTATTGCATAATGGAAATTTATTTTCATCAATTCCAGTCGCCTACTCTGTTCATATGAAAGAAACTTATGACAATATGGCTATACTTTTGGCAAAAATAAAGTACAATGACTACCAATGGCGGATTTGTGGAGACCTAAAGGTCATTGCAATTCTCACGGGAAAGCAGACTGGGTATACTAAATTTTGTTGCTTCCTATGTGAATGGGACAGCCGCAACAGACAGGAACATTATGCAAGAAAGGTGTGGCCTATCAGGGATCGTATGCAGCTCGGGCATAAAAATGTAATACACGAGCCATTAGTTAACAAAGACAGCATCATTTTACCACCGTTACATATAAAGTTGGGGCTCATGAAGAATTTCGTAAAAGCGTTAGATAAAACAAGCAAAGCTTTCACTTATCTTCGAGAAAAGTTTCCGCAAATTAGCGATGCAAAGATAAAGGAAGGTATCTTTGTAGGACCTCAGATTAGGAAAGTTATTGCAGACAAACAATTCGAGAACTTGTTACATGGTAGTGAACTTCGCGCATGGATGGCATTCAAATCGATCGTCGATAACTTTCTGGGAAATCACAAATCTGTCGACTATGTGCATATTGTTAAGCAGTGCATAGATGCATACAGAATTATGGGCTGTAACATGTCCCTCAAAATCCATATGCTCGATTCGCATCTTGACTTTTTCCCTGACAACCTTGGCAAAGTCAGCGATAAACATGGAGAACGATTCCATCAAGATATCGCCGTAATGGAGTCACGTTATCAAGGACGGTGGAGTGTGACTATGCTTGCCGATTACTGTTGGATGCTTCATCGCGATGTACCACATGCCATTCACCGACGAAAGTCGACTGCAAAGAAATTCAAGCCTACATAACTGTTATACTTCTTGTACAAATGATGTTGTAATACTGTATGCGTTGTTAAAAAAACTTCAATTGCGTATTTCTAGAGATCCCGACCTGATAGAGAAAAACGGTTTGCAGATTTAAAATCAGCGCATTAAAATTGACCAGAAAAACATAGAAATGTTAGAGAAAGAAAAAAAAATTTTTTTTTTGTTAGCCAGTGAAATCATAGAAGCTATTCAGCAGCAGAGAAGTTTGTCGACAGTTTATCAAGTACCTCATGCTTGACGCCAGAACTTCATCATCATCACCAAATTCAGGAACAGGTGACAGGGTTACCATACCTAGGTCCTGAAAGTAGAGAGAGAGAAGAGCGTAACGGAGACACCGCATCATCAGTCGTTGAGTGTTAGAGAGACACTGAGACCAAGGGAGAGAGATAGAGATAGAGAGAGAGAAGAAGGGAGAATATAGGCAGGACCAGTAGGGTTTGTTCAGTATCCACTTGACGGATAGATACTGAGCCATTGTGTTACTCCAAGTCTATTATTTGTAGCATTTCCAGTGGTGTTAGTTAGCGGCGCATATCGCCTAACAAGTGGAAAGCGGTGTAGACGTTCGTTGAGGAAGAGTCAACCGGACTGAGACAGTAGCAATCTTAGTGGTGTTAGAGAGTGGAGGCTAAAGTGGACAGCCCCCACAATAGTAGAGTTATTTAATCACGAATCATTTTATTGTTCCTCAGCAGGGTGACAGAAGGAATGAATGTGATGTGGGTTTGTTTTTTTCTAGTGTCTATCTAATCTAATTTGTACGTTGTTTTCAGGTCGTGCAACAGTGCACGCTATCGACTGACTTGATGACGTATGATGCCATTTTTATGTTTTCCTTGTATGTAAATAAATATATTGTAGAGTCTAGTAGATGTAGAGTCTACTTTATTCACCGTTGAAGTCGTTATAGACTATGCTGCATACATGGTGTATGGGTTGTAATAATATGCCGTGGTTAACAACTGTCAATAAAGTTAATTTAACTGTTATCAACTTCAGTCGGGCTTATATATGGCCGACACAAATTCAACATTATGAAACAAGGGTGTAGTCTGAAGTACTGACCACAACTGATAAAAGGATGTAAGTCGAGTCCATTTTCTTGACAAAGACGCAGACAATTTATTACAGACGTTAGTACAAGTTCAAACGTAATATTCATAAGCATGCATCAACAACGTAGATTACTTCTGGGATATGACAGTTCATATTGTTCTCGTTCTTTCCAATTTCTATTAATCATGAGCTTGATCAACATCTTATAATAAGGACCGACCCTTCAAGGACGGTGACCGACCTTCATGGTAATAATTTCTTCTTGGCTTGATTGGAGCCTACACGCCACGAAGGGGCTTCTGAAGTAATCCATAAAAAATGCAATAATAACCTTCAAAATATTCTGGGTACGTCTGGAACCCACTAGAAATACGACCTGTGGTTCGTATTGAGGTCCAGCCAGATCGAAACACGTCAGAAGGACTGACGAGAAAATATCATATAATTAATGTACACATATCGCCCTACCTTGGCCGATACAACTGTGCTCCTCTCCGGAGACTTTGAATACTTTATGAAGGCTTCCCAATATCTGGGCAAGCTTGAACAATAGTTCACAAAAAATACATGACCGACCCCGGTCATGGCCATCAGCTCCCTCTTACGTCATTGCTCTCTCTTTTTTTCCCTTTCACCCCTTCGCGCACCGCGTTGCGCCTTTTTTCCCACTAATCTGCTTGACCGTGCGCAAATAATGAATTATATATATACTTACTCAAATGTGCCCCCACATTTAAATTACACGCGCCAAAAGGACGCAACAGTACCTTCCTCCCACGGGACAAAAAAAAGCGAAGCTTTTTTTTTGTATTAAGATATAGTTGATCAAGTTCATAGAACAATTACTGTAACATCATTTAAAAAATTAAGTTAATTGAAAGTATTAATGTGTGGGATGAAGTATGGAAGAAAACAGAAAACAAATTCCAAATGAAAAGATTCACCAAAATAATGTATCAAACTGGTATGAAATACCAATGAAGGAATGAAATAAAGGGATAGAAGGATGAAAAGAAATGGTGAAGAAAAAAAAAAATGAAGACGACAATAAAACAGAAATAAAAAAAATTTGAAATGTAAAATGAATGTATGTCAATTGACAGTTGGTAACAAAATGAAACAAAGTCCATTTTAAAAGTAACACAATAGAAGAAATTTGACACAATCCCAAAGCATGTGTTGCAAGAATGAACAACACGGCCTAACTAGGTATGATAATAATAACATGTGAAGTTAACTGTGTGAAAACTATCAAGCGCCAATAATGCGCAATCATAATAAATATATAAATATCTCACATTATTTATAAATTATACTAAACTAATTAAGTTACTAGATTGGTACTAACTAAAATGTTACTGGAATATTTTTAAAAAAAAATGTCCCTTATATATCCTCCGTGAAAGTTCAATTGTTATTAATAAAAAAAAAGTACCGAAAAGAGTCACCAAGTCATAATGTCAAATTGCAAAATTGTCAATAATTTAAGCTAATAATGTTAATTTGTAGTTAAAATGCTATCTCCTTATAACTGTTAAGTTCACGTGATAGAGCTTTAACTTAAAGTTCCAATTATCTAAATTTATTCCACACTTGAAAGCTAATAATAGTAGTAATGTTAATACTAATGCGCTTAAATGTCATTGATAGTCAATATAAATGGAAATAATGTTTTCTTATATTGTATTGTTAGATGAGAATCAATTCCCGTACATGTCACTGTTGCAGTAGCGACTTAATTATGTAATGTATATAGATCCGGAAACGTTAGGTAAAATATCCATATCAATGCGAAATGTCAAAATCCTGTAATTATACAAATAAACTACGATTGAATAGTAGGTAATGTAGAGGTGGTACACTCTGTAATGCGCAGCGGTTCTGTAAAATCATGAAGGCATCTGGAAAGTGTGTCAGCAAGAACATTCTCCGATCCAGGAATTGCTCGAATGGTGTAATTGAACGGCTGCAAGGCAATTGCAGTAGATCTGGATGGTTTCAGTAGTGTTCCTGAGTAACACTGTAACAATGACGCCCCGATGTCCACCTTGGAAGAGCAGCTGCGAAGAACAAATGGTAGGTCTTTGTTTAGGTAAACATAAAATGGGCGTGGATGAAAACAAAGATTTTATTAAGACTAAAGTGGTATGACACTTATTTCACCACCGTGAAATGTTAGGTAGTACTCTTTAATAATACAGAAAGACATGCAGTGATAATAGTCAACAAAAAGGAAACGCAGGTGACAAAGGCCCACATCTCAAAGGCTGAACTAAAGTCATAGCCTGTGGAAAAGTAAAGCAGTGAGACAAAAGTCGTTGAATAAGAAAATACTGAGTTAATCAGCCCAGTAAAAAAATAACACAATATAAATACAACAAGTGTAGAATCTGAACAGACAGGATATATGAAAATAAAGAAATGCTAATATGTTAAGACATAAATGATATAAAGAACAGAGAGGTATCTGCAATAGAAGAAAAGACAAAAACATCCGGAAGAATGAAAAGTAACGCACCCACAAACGCAACTATAAAGTGCGTGGTGCAGAGTTTTGTACAAGTCGCACGTCTAAAAGAGGGTGCGCAAAAAGTGAACCATGTATTAAATTAATTGCTCTGTGAGCGTCGCGAAAGTTATTAAAGCGCACAAAAGCAAGCTTTTTAAAAGAATTTTGAAGTTCGAACTAGCGAACAAATTTAACATTACCGATTTACTGAAAAAAATGTTTCAGTGCATACCAAATGGTATGAGACGGAATGTTGCGCACCGGAACAGTGCGATTCAGTGACATATGATCTCGGTCAGGTCGCAACTGAGCCAGAGTATCATTTAAAGGATTATGTGTCGCGCGTGATAATCGTGACAAAGAATGAAATCACATATTATATTTTTCCTTGCATGATGTAACAGTAGGATAAAATATAAATGCTAGAAAAATATTATGTATAGGAACAGCCTAAACTAACAAAATCATAGAGAAAGATATGACTCGGAAGAAAAGGAATACCGACTAGTAAAGGAAAGAAGCGATGACTGCATTTGCTGAGTCATCCAAGACAAAATTCAACATCAATTAGCTAATATCTGCGTGAAGCAGAATCAGGTACCAATTGTAAATGAAGAGAATGGTGGTGAAAACACACACCATTGTCCCGCTCGATAACCATGCGAGCATCTCTATTGGTCCTAAATGTAACCACGGCGTCACCATACCTCTTACTGGTATGTGGCAATAGACGCACAAACCTAACGTCTGCCGTGTTGTTAAGGAAATCGCCAAGTTCCTGCCAAGTAGTTCGATGTGGCAGATTTCTTACCAAGACAGTGCGAGAAAATGCCCTTTTACCAACATATGTAGTATTATTGTCCCTCAATTTGGAGTAAGGATTGCCTTGATGCTTATTCCATTGATCACTATTTACGTTGTTATTTCCCAAACGCAACGTATCCTTATTGTATACTGGAACATACTGGCTAGACCGAGTATGATCTCTAATTCCTTTCAAACCCACATGTTTCGAACATGTCATAGTAGATAACCTGACAGGCATATTTACGCATTTGTGTTTAGATGTACTAATATTCGTAGAATTATGTAAATGCGCAACACCTGTATTATCACCATGAATAGTACCGTTTTTAGAAACAGCAGCAAACTCTGTGTCAACCTTTTTAACACTAACCCTACTCTGAAGAGCAGAAGCACTACAACTATGTTGTAAAACCAGAGGATGATTGGCAGTATCAATACCAGCATTGATGGTATCTAGATTACCACGCTGTGTATAGAGATATTTATCAAAATACTTTGAACCAATCAGAACCTCATCAGAACCCACCGGTTCACTCTGGACATACTGGTCTGGCTTTTTAGTACCTAAGGGCTGCACTTTTGTAATATTCTTAGGAATGATGTTAGAACTCTCACTCCCTGATGCAATCTGATCCTGTCAATGAATGGATACCTTTTTAACTGCGAGCATAGAATCATTAGTTAAATCATTTGTTAAACTGCTTACATTGCCACTGGCCTGTCGCCGAGACTTACACTCCACAGAGGCAGTATTAATGCGAGGAGAATCCATGATATTGTATCGATGACTAGGGAAAATATACCTGCCTCGATATGATCTCCTCACTCTTTCAATATGTGATGACGTGATATTATCATTCTTAGTGGGCCTAGATTTTTTTGTGGATGTCATATACTGATCCAACCCATGAAGAACCCCATCAGTGTGCAAGGCTGATGGCTTAACGTAAGTCGGAGACGACTGTTTTCTAGGCAAAGTGAAAACTTTGCTGACGGACTTATTTGTCTTCATTTTATTATCTGCGTTCATCCTAACTCCCAAATCATCATTCAATGTAGTAAAATCATTTGCTCTATGGATTGTTGCCGCAGTTTTCTTAGAATCAGATTCACCCTGACCCTGTCGCCAAGGCATATTCCCTGTAATGGCAGTATTTTTCTGTAGAGGGAAGTTGTATGTCCCTCGGAATGATTTCTTAAAACCCTGAAGACTATAAGCATTGAGTGCTAGGTGCGGACTCATTGCTTTGGTAAGGTGTTGATCATCAACCTTACGTTTAACAACATCAACCCCAACCCTAGACAACTCCTTGTTGTTTAAGACCACATTTCTTACTACATCAAACCTCTTTCTTAATTCATTACCTTCAGAAGACAGGCATGCGATCTTCTGCATCTGCTTCTTATTTAATTTATTTAAGTTAGTTGTTATTTTCCTCTCACTAGCAAGTAAAGAGTCGACTGTGATCAATGCTGTTGAGAGTTCATAGATTTGTTGTGTTTTTCTTTTCTAATTCAGCATACATATGTTTCTCATTTTCTTTATGGGAATCAATTATTAATTTCTCATTATCTTCACGCAATAATGCCAAGTCGCGCGTGGAAGAGTTCACCCTACTTGTCTGGTCGTTCAACATCTGTTTTAATGAAGTCACCTCCTCGTCCAACTTTTCTTCCTGTCCAAGAAAACATTCATAAAATTTATTATCATCGGAATGAAATATTCCCATTATGTTATTCTCCTCAAATAACACACTGTCATTTTCCCCGTTTTCTATCTCAATCTTTGACTTTATGTTGCTAGGTAGGCAGAACTGTGTATCTATGTCCTTTTCATAGTAACTGGATCCGACCTGCATATCATCAGGCAGAATCAAATCACATTGAATGTACTGGTCTGTACATGGTCGACTCAGGTTATACCTTTGTTTTTCAAATTTTGATTTCAAAATTGAGACTTCAGCTTTCAGCTCCTGAATAACCGAGTTCAAAGTATTATTCTCCTTCAATGTATTTTCTGAAAGCTCCTTAGAATTTGACAGTTCCAATTGTGATGACGCGAGGTTTGTATTGGCACTCTCGACCTGTGAAGTTAGAGTCCTTATCCTCTCATTTAAATCATTAATCAACATCTCCTTGCTCTCAAGGATCTCCGACAACTCATCTACTTTGTTTTCCTCCTCAATATCTTCTAAAAGTTTCTTATGTCTAAAAGACAATTCATGAACTTTATTAGTATTCGCTGTCAACAGCGTCATCTGATTCTTCAGTGAAACATTTTCAGACTCTATAACCAATAACTTATTCTCATACTCTCTCTTTAGCCGCTGCAACTCATTAGTAAGAGCCATATCTTTACATAATTGTTCCTCCTTATTATGATCATCAGGAATGTTGTTTTGAAGCATATTATTTATATTCTTCAATATATGATCGTGTTTCACATGAGTATATTGCTGCACAAATATACGAAGGTTCACAGACAGTAAATCCGCTAAATCTTTAGCCATTATTAAATGAGGGACGGAGTGAAAATTATCCTCAGCAAAAAACTTTAGGGATATTGACGCATCTGACAAAAAACGATCCATCACATGCTGTTCAAGTTCTGAGCCATGTAATCTATCAATCTCCCAACCATCCTGGAGAATCTCATCCAGAATAGACCTCATGTCTAATTTTTTTGTAATATACTCCTACTCAATATGTTAAATATTTCCTAAAGAAATTCAAATTATTCCTTAAACCAATGTATGGCAAGGTCCTGTACGTAGAACCTAAATAATTCCTATTTCCAACTATTAATAACGTTACAGTAATATATCTAAGTGCTTTCCCTAGTAAACAAAACACTTTCCCATTACTCATAACATGTTGATATCCAATGTAGGTCGGAACCCCAAAAAAGTATAAACGTGTGTACGCAAAACAAAATGGAGTTTACATTTGACGTCACAACTCCTACGTCACAGTTTTGTGCGTAACAATTAAAAGATTTTCCCCAAATGATTTATAATATATTAATCTATTTAGGAGTCATATTAAGGGCTTTAGCCTGCTTAATAAAATAATCTAAGGTAGACATTATATAATATTTATCTGAAATAATTCTCCTTAAAAGTGTTACTCAATTAATATCAAATTATTTTTCACTCTAATCAGTGTAACACGTTCTTGTCCAAGAACGGTATGCAATATCATAACTATCAAATATATTATTAATTAATGAAATAGTTTATGCATTTAATATTATCAAGATACAATAGAAGAAACAATATAGACAATAGCGACTGGACAAGATGAATATGACAAATGAAAACGTTCGCAGAAATCAAATAAAATAGAATGTAGACAAAATTCGGATGTTGCAAAGGATGCAATAATATCTGCGAAGGGCAAAGTAACAAGACAAGAAACATCACAGTGTATAAATACAAAGGTGTAAAAAACTGAACTATAGCCAGATTGAGAAGGACGTAGGTTATAAACAATATACATTATAAAAATAAGGTACGGATAAAAAATTACTACGAAAACAACAATAAAAACCTGACGAAACAACTAAACAGATACTATTATAAGAAACAAGTAGCGATCAGAACTACAGCAAGGTTTCTAGCCTTGAACCGGAATTATCGCTCAATTGAAACTTACAAACTAAATCCTATAGAACGTCTGACAAGAGCCCGAATTAGCTTCAAGATGAACCTCGTTTGTCAGATCGACCTCCCTTCCGCCCACGAAGAACATGGAACATATAACATAAAATGGCATGAATGTGGACTTATTAAAGGATCTACCCTCACATATAACGGTGGCACAAGTGTACATAATAACCACAATTACTTATCTTGTAAGAAGACAAAAATATCCCGGCCCTCGCAACGCTAGCGAAAAACTTCCATGTTGGGTCTCGGGTGCCGTTACATATATGAATCGCCTTCATATACAAGTGGGAGTAAACCAGATATGTAGCTGTTCAACGTTGACTTTGGCAGATGAAATCCAGCGTTGACCTTGACCTTAGATGACAGTTATTTTGAATCCCAAGTACACGATGATGTCGCCTTGAAAGCTCCCAAGATTTCGAAAGATTATTTTTCATGGATATTCGTTCCCTTGAAACTTGTTCATAGCACACTGGCCCACCAGATGTAGAGTCTAGTAGATGTAGAGTCTACTTTATTCACCGTTGAAGTCGTTATAGACTATGCTGCATACATGGTGTATGGGTTGTAATAATATGCCGTGGTTAACAACTGTCAATAAAGTTAATTTAACTGTTATCAACTTCAGTCGGGCTTATATATGGCCGACACAAATTCAACATTATGAAACAAGGGTGTAGTCTGAAGTACTGACCACAACTGATAAAAGGATGTAAGTTGAGTCCATTTTCTTGACGAAGACGCAGACAATTTATTACAGACGTTAGTACAAGTTCAAACGTAATATTCATAAGCATGCATCAACAACGTAGATTACTTCTGGGATATGACAGTTCATATTGTTCTCGTTCTTTCCAATTTCTATTAATCATGAGCTTGATCAACATCTTATAATAAGGACCGACCCTTCAAGGACGGTGACCGACCTTCATGGTAATAATTTCTTCTTGGCTTGATTGGAGCCTACACGCCACGAAGGGGCTTCTGAAGTAATCCATAAAAAATGCAATAATAACCTTCAAAATATTCTGGGTACGTCTGGAACCCACTAGAAATACGACCTGTGGTTTGTATTGAGGTCCAGCCAGATCGAAACACGTCAGAAGGACTGACGAGAAAATATCATATAATTAATGTACACATATCGCCCTACCTTGGCCGATACAACTGTGCTCCTCTCCGGAGACTTTGAATACTTTATGAAGGCTTCCCAATATCTGGGCAAGCTTGAACAATAGTTCACAAAAAATACATGACCGACCCCGGTCATGGCCATCAGCTCCCTCTTACGTCATTGCTCTCTCTTTTTTCCCTTTCACCCCTTCGCGCACCGCGTTGCGCCTTTTTCCCACTAATCTGCTTGACCGTGCATAAATAATGAATTATATATATACTTACTCAAGTGTGCCCCCACATTTAAATTACACGCGCCAAAAGGACGCAACATATATACATATATTATTTACTGGATCAGCTTCTATTCTTTACTATACTTACTTTATGTCGTCTGTATAGTGGTGTCTGTGGTCGTTTTTATACACCTTATCTCCTTGTATTTAAAGGAAGTCAGAGGAGGGTGAGATTATAGCCAGTTTGACGTCACGAAGTGGCAAGGGCGAGTCAAAACCTGGTTCTATCCCTTGAGCCAATAGTCTCATCTGTCCACAGGCATGTCATTTTCCATCTAACTTCTATCTTCTCAGACTTTCTCATACTAGGGTCTTGTTTTCATTCAGGCAAACTCTATAAACTTAAAACCACTTCGTGACAAGTGGGCGGCAATCGTCCGGTGGATCATTCTGTTGAGATCAATTCTGTGATCATATCTAGATTCATAGATTGTCTCTATAGAAAGTTTTCTGAGAATAGAGTTCTTTAAATATCCCCTAGACTTGAGCTATATTAGAACTGATCCAGTTATAAGTTTTTCCACAGGTTAACAGTCTAGTAGATTTTTGTGGTATTTTTGATTTATATGACTAAGAGGTAATTGATGGCATACCGACATATTTTTCTTTAACAGGAAGGTAATTTAGTTTTTGGTAGCTTATTAACTAAATTTTTCTCAGGTTATTATTCAGACTTAGTGCTAGTCTGAGGTCGGGTTTTTGGAACAGCGGTTAAAGAGGGAGTATTTTATATTACGTAACAGGTTGTTCCTTCTCTTTTCCTTTTCTGTCATTTCTCTGTATTTGGGAACTTACAGCAGTTTACAGGTAAGATGGCGGATATGGCCAAGTTACGAGCTGCCTGGCGTGAATCTGCTCAGGATATGGGAATGGATAAGGAGGAGACTAAGGCCTACCTGATAAGGGAAACTGATAGGCATAATCAGCGAGAGAAAGAGAAGGAGGACAGTGCAGCCGCCGCAGAAATTGAGGAAAGGCAAAGGATAGCCGCCGCAAAAGCAGCGGAGAGGCAGGCTGAGATGGAACTTCGGAAATTGGAAGCACAGGAGAGGGAGAAGGCAGCAGAAAGACAGCATGAACTTGCCTTGCGTTCTCTGGAACTGCAGTACCGAGCTTCAGAAGGCAGTTCAGCTAATGGAGATTCTCCTGGAGCAGGAGCAAGAGACACCTCAGGAAACGGAGGGCCCCGGATGGCAGCCATGAGCTTCCCATTTGACTCGTTCCCTAACGGGAATGAAAAGATTGACGTGTTCTTGGAGAAATTTCAAAGAATGGCTAAGGCATACGGGTTGGATGAGAGTCTTTGGTGTCTAAAATTATCGCAATCACTCAAAGGTCATGCGTACAACAAGATGCTCATAGATGATCAGAACAACTTTGAGGCACTGCGAAACGCTTTGTTGCAAAGGTTTCAGTGGACACCCCGTAAATGCCAAACCATGTTCAGGGAGAGCAGACCGGAAAAGGGAGAGAGTTTCGCTCAGTTTGCAGAGCGGGTGAGAAATTACCTAACCCGGTGGAGGGAACTGTCAGGACTGGCAAAAACTTTTGAAGGGTTGGAGGAGTTAGTCCTGTGTGAACAGGTAAAAGCAAACATGTCCCCCGACTTGAGGCGGTATCTGGCAGAGCAGGGTGCCCAGCAACTTGATCAGATTATCGTGTTCGCGGAAAGGTACCAGACAGCACAGGCCGAAGTACTGGGACAGAAACGGAAAAACCCAGACCTGCCAGCCCCAGACAAAGGAGCTTCATCATCGCAGTCGGTTACTTCACCAGCTCATCAGCAACCAGGGCCTTCTCACAAGGAGCCTCATTCTGGTTATAACTTGCGCCCCCAGCAGCATAACAGAGCACCAACAACAACCTCTCAGGAACCCGCTAGGAACAGAGGAGATAATGAGAGGTATTGTCAGAATTGTAGAACCACTTCCCACTGGACATCCCGGTGCATGAACAAACCCCCAGCTCATCATGCAGCTTGTTTAAGACCGGTGAGATGGACTAAAGGGAATAAATGGGAACCAGTCCAGGCAGAGAAGTTGTTCTCTAACAGTGGACCAGCCGTAGTGAATGGGACGGCCACTACGTGTTTGTTTGACAGCGGGCTTACTTACCCCAGTATCGTCGCTCGTCATTTGGTGAAACCAGGGCAGTGGACCGGAGAAATAGTTGAGATTGGTGGTGTTTTGAGAAGAGGGATCTCACAGCGTCTGCCTGTAGCCAATATTGAGGTGAAATGCAAGTTTGTGTCTGGCACCATCAAGGCAGCTGTAATGGCACAGCCAGCACATGATTTCATCCTGGGAAGCCCTTACTTAGTTTTGGGAAACCCAACCACACCGATCCTTGCTACTGCAAGGGGGCCTACTGCAGGCCAGAGAAGTGAAAGGGGAAAGCCCCAAATTCACGGAGCCCCACGGGAGCTCAAACATCCTTGTCTTGCTATGAAGAGGATTGACGCCTCTAAAGACAGTGGAATATTATTTACAGAGGCGTATTCGCCTGTCAGCCCTGTTCAGCCTAAAGGTCAAACAGTGGTGACGCCTCTTACTTCAGAAGTATCTTCTTTGTCGTCGGGAATTAGGCCCCCGATGGTATTACATCTCTCAAGGGAGGGAAATACTGACAAGAAGGAACATGTGCACGGTTCTTCAGTCAACCGCAAACAGTTACGCCCTGTCATGGTGATGTCTGGCCAAGCCAGTCAGGCTGTTTCAAAACACTGGGAGGCCGCACCATTTGGTAATCATTATTTACCACGCGCCGCCAGGAAAATTCGTGGGCGAAGGAAACACATGAGAGGGAGGAGGAAGGGCGACCAGTCATGTTGCAGTCGCCAGGAGGAAATCCCCTGGCGTGACCCTCACGATCCAGGGCTTGCAAAGATTCTCAAGGATATGGAGATGGGCCTGTATGATAATGCTAATTATGATAGTGATTAGATCGGGATGTCGATATAGATACGGACCAGTATGAATTCCAGAGATTTCAGTGATTTAGCACGGATTCCCGCACTTGAAAGGGGGGGACTTATGTGATGCCGCACTGTAATTCTGTCTTTCAACCGGCCCGATTCTGTCGTCTATTTTGTATTTCCGGCCCGATTCTGTGGGTTTATTTTGTACTTTCACCATTTTATTTCTTCTCATTTGAATATATATCGTGTTTGGTATTTTTGAGTAGGAAAATTAAATGGGTTCGTTTTACGATGGTAGGTTTATTTTTCACTCGGCCAGTTTTTTCTCTTATATATTTTTTTCACGATCACGGAGATTTCGTTGTTTACGAAATAATCGCCATTTCCGGCACGCGATATGACGAGTCCGGAAGCACGCGGCCGTCAGGTAACGTGACGCAATTTTAAGCCACGCGGGTTTCGCGACGATGCGTAGGCGATACGCGGGAGTGGTTCCCGGCGTGTATAAATAGCCAGTTAAACGGTGGCCTAGTTCTCTATCGTAAGAAATATTGCCGCCGGTCGACGTCGATTTATCGTTCTCCACTGTGGGAAAAACCAGCGATAATTGGTATGTAGAATTTTATTAATTCGTTTTACTTATTAGTGGGTCTTTTAGAATTTCGCCCGTAGTAAAGTTCTTCTGGGACATTAACTTTTCAGTTTTAAAATAAACGATAGTGCCATCCATTATCATTTTTTGAAGAACGACGTAAATGCAACAGTGTGTATAATTCTTTCTGGGATTTTGGCAGTAGATAGGAGTGTGTGAAGTTGTGAGAAACACGTGTGCCCATATTTGTAGAATGTTATGTAAAACCACCATTTATTTCTGTGTATTTACTAATGTAATTTTATGGGGAAATCCCTGGTGTGTTCGTTAATTTTACTGAGCCTTAAATGTGAGAAATATTGTCGGAGGGTTCAGATTTACGTTGTAAGTGAATTATACTGCTTAGAGGAGTAAACTATTCCTATAGCGAGATTTCATTTAAATTGGGGCTTAAGTAGGAAACCTCATGTGTAAATGTTAAAAAGGGAGACCCCGGAATTTCGGACAAAAGAAGTTCCCGAGTTGGAAATGTTGACACGTGGGTAGCCATGTGTGACGGCCAAGTGGCCCTTCAGACAGGTTTTGTTTATTTGGCTGGCGGATTTTAGTTGAGAGAGAGAGAGGAGAAGGGAGATTTAAGTGCCACGTGGGTAGGAATATTTTATGTATCGTTTTTTTCAGAACGAGAGAAGGGGAGAAGGAGGAGAGAGATTTAAGTGCCACGTGGGTAATATTAATTTTTGTATTGTTGTACATGACGAGTGAGCCACGTGGGCAATATTATTTTATGTATTGTTGTAAATGACGAGTGAAAGGGAGTTATAAAGATTAATGGGTTAGAGATGCGTTATGTTGGAGTTGTATTAAATAGACGCATTTCCTTTTGATTTCAGCGAGTCACGGCGAAACCGTGGGGAGCATAATTTTGTCAAATAAAATTATCCACGGCAAAAAGACATATCTCAGGGTCAGAGTACTTGAGTTATCGTCAGGAGCAAAAGAAAATAACCTATGGTCTCTGGCAGTGAAGTCCCTATGCTTCAGCTGGAACAGGGTTTATTTAGCATACAGCCGAGAGCTTCGCTATTTTAGTCTCTAGCAACGGCAGGTGGCCGTGAGACTGGGTTGAATCGTATACAGCCAGAAATCAAGGCTGTGTTTGCCTCTAAATCTGGAGCGGGTTAGAGGAGAAAATCATAGAAGCTATTCAGCAGCAGAGAAGTTTGTCGACAGTTTATCAAGTACCTCATGCTTGACGCCAGAACTTCATCATCATCACCAAATTCAGGAACAGATGACAGGGTTACCATACCTAGGTCCTGAAAGTAGAGAGAGAGAAGAGCGTAACGGAGACACCGCATCATCAGTCGTTGAGTGTTAGAGAGACACTGAGACCAAGGGAGAGAGATAGAGAGAGAGAAGAAGGGAGAATATAGGCAGGACCAGTAGGGTTTGTTCAGTATCCACTTGACGGATAGATACTGAGCCATTGTGTTACTCCAAGTCTATTATTTGTAGCATTTCCAGTGGTGTTAGTTAGCGGCGCATATCGCCTAACAAGTGGAAAGCGGTGTAGACGTTCGTTGAGGAAGAGTCAACCGGACTGAGACAGTAGCAATCTTAGTGGTGTTAGAGAGTGGAGGCTAAAGTGGACAGCTCCCACAATAGTAGAGTTATTTAATCACGAATCATTTTATTGTTCCTCAGCAGGGTGACAGAAGGAGTGAATGTGATGTGGGTTTGTTTTTTTCTAGTGTCTATCTAATCTAATTTGTACGTTGTTTTTCAGGCCGTGCAACAGTGCACGCTATCGACTGACTTGATGACGTATGATGCCATTTTTGTGTTTTCCTTGTATGTAAATAAATATATACATATATTATTTACTGGATCAGCTTCTATTCTTTACTATACTTACTTTATGTCGTCTGTATAGTGGTGTCTGTGGTCGTTTTTATACACCTTATCTCCTTGTATTTAAAGGAAGTCAGAGGAGGGTGAGATTATAGCCAGTTTGACGTCACGAAGCGGCAAGGGCGAGTCAAAACCTGGTTCTATCCCTTGAGCCAATAGTCTCATCTGTCCACAGGCATGTCATTTTCCATCTAACTTCTATCTTCTCAGACTTTCTCATACTAGGGTCTTGTTTTCATTCAGGCAAACTCTATAAACTTAAAACCACTTCGTGACACGACCCTGGAGCCGTTTGCGGTGTAAACAATCCCACTTCAACTGGGGATCGAACCATGGACCACCTAGCTAGGAAGCCAGTAATAGTAATAGTACATGCTAGATTTAAAAGAAACTGGAGAAAGAAAAATCAACCAATACATCTTTACTAGAAATTGTCAATGAAGACCAGAAAGAAATTAACCATAAAGGTGAAAAACATAATCAGTTTTCTGACAATGTCCGTTTGACATACATGGCTCTGCATGGAGAAGCAAATGTATCTGCATCCAACTGCTCAAAAGTTGTGCAGATAGTCAGTAAACATATGTTTGATCAACATTTTACATTAACAGACTTGCCATTCGCTTCAACTGTTTTAAACTTTGCTGACGAGGCCCATCATCTCGCAAAACATCATATTGTAGAGGCTATAGCGGAAAGTGAACATTTCACATTTGCGACTGATGGGGCATTTTGTTGAGCGCCACATCACTTTGGCTAATGGTATGCCTATGTCTATTGGCTTCACAGAGGTTGCATCTGAAGATGCTGAAACACTTCTGGAAATCACTGTTGACATGTTCAAAGAACTTTGCGATGTGTATTGTTCTAGTGAGTCCACAGAAAGGGATCAACTTCTCAAATAAATTATTATAAAAATGAAATGTTTAATGTCAGATAGGGCTGCTGTCATGAAACGTTTTGACAAAAAACTTGCTGAATTCAAAGACAGCCTTCTTGAGGGAGAAGACACGTCGACTCATTTTTTATTTTCCAATGCCCACTTTCTTCTGGGCTTGTCTAAAGCCACTGAGGCAGCGTTAAAAGATATTGAAGAAGGCCTTGTTGGAGATGGGGGAGAGGCGCTAGGCAGAGATGCTAGTGGCACGTTTTCAAGATTTTCAACTTCTGCTGAGAATGCTGCATGTTGTCTCATTCGTACAGCAGCAGATGTGCTTGGACCCCATGGAGGTGAAAAGAATGGGTGTCGTGAAGAGTGGTTGGCTTATTGCTCTTCTTTAGGAAAACGGTCCATTTTCACCAGCTTTAGGAGCAACCGCTTCAACAATCTGTTTGAAAATGCATCTGCAGTGCTTTATCATCGTGATGACATCTTAAACTTTTTAACCAATCATGTCTCTCACTCTAATCTCAAACTTCAAAGTATCATTGCAGACTTGCAAGATGTGCGTATTTTGTCTCTTGTGGCTGCTATGTATTTGTTTTATGTCAACCTTACTGGTCTATACTGGCAGCTTATGAATAGCTCTATGTCTTATGGACAGTTTCCACAATATGTCCAAGAAATGAAGACAGCTCTTGATGCTTGGTGCAGTCCAGAATTGAACTATCTAATACCAGCTCTGTCTTCAGAGATTGTTTTCTGGTTTCTTCTGAAAGTGTTTGGCTTTTCATAAGTTATCTTAATGAAGGTGAAAAGCAAGTTGTTTGTTCTTGTTCAAAGGAAATTTCCAAACATTGTAATGACATTTTTAAACGACAGTTGGCAGATATTTTAGGAGGGCCATTCAGTGGACACATTGATGAAGCTGTTAAAAAAATTCTTGATACCTGTCCGCTTACAAATCTCATTTGAGAGAGAATGTTTGGTGATTTTGACTTTGACATTCACAAGCGAAGAAATGCATCCACTCATCTCCGTTCGACATTAAATATGTGGAAACACAACAAAACAGCGATGTGGATGAAGAAGCAGTTTTTTAAAAACCCGTAAATTGCTTGCTGCAGCAAGAAAACATAGACTGGAATGGAAGAAACGAAGTAAAGAATCAGAGAGGGCAGTCAAAGAAAAAATCAAACAGCGAATAACTGACAACAATAGGAGGAAAAAAGAGAAATGTATTAAAAATGCAGAGAAGAAGTTAGAGTTATATAACACAATCATTAGCCATGGGGGTCTGTGCACCACAAAGGAGGATGTGGATAAAAATTGTAAAGGAATGCCCTTAGAAATCTTAAGGCTCAGTTAAGATACAGAAAATTAATATTGAATGATAAGGACATTAAACTATCAGGAAATATCAAAGAATTGTATTTTGGACTTCTGAAGCATTTAGGTTTTGAGGCTTCATCATTGCCCTCTCGCAAGAACAGAGTGCGCCATGATCATTCTCCTCCAGTTTAAAATGTCTTTTTAAATGCTAGTAACCAGTTGTTTTAACGAAAAATAGCATTTATATGTTGTTAATTATTGACTACAAATGATTTTTTATGAAATATGGACAGTATCTTTGAAAAAAAAATTTTTCTTTATTTTCACATTTTTTTTCTTCCCCTGCGACAAATTGGCCTCTGGACACATTTAAAAAAATTATACAAGAACAAACAGATGTTCAAATCCTCTGAAAAAAATTTGATTGTATTTGTGTAGTATGCAGATTAATATGTACATATTTAAAGCTTGTACCTTTTATATTTTTTGAAATATGATGTGAAAATTGACGTTCATGCAAAATACTACATTTTTCGGTAATGTGTTTTGCAGATTTGCAATTTTTGGTCTCAGATATATTGATAATTATTCATGTTGTAGCCCTATAGTTTTCTTTATGTGATCAGTGTATTGCAGGACTGTATGCTGTTTGTCAGAGAAGGTTGTAAGATTATATTTAAGAAAACGGGAGCACTCTGAAGTTGGTGTGATGTAACTTTTTCAACTTTGCGAAAATATTTTAAGTCCCTACACTTTTAAAAATGCCGTAACTTTTTTATTTTTTTTCCGATTTTAAAAAATAAAGTACCAAATTTCATGGTTTTCCAAGAGCTTCCAAACTGCATTGCTTTCTCTGGTGTTTCTGTGCAAACAAAAATCACTTTGTGGTACCTAGTACTTTCTTAAGGATTTCATAACTAAGTGTATCATGCCCTGAGGCAGTACTAGATTTCTCTTTTATTGCACTAGTTACTTCTTCCTCTGTTATATCAGCATCTAAATATTTTGTTTCATCTATCTGGTCTGGTAGTTCCTTTAAAAACTGTATTTTCTTCCTGTCCAAGACTTCTTTTTGCACTGACTTTATAGAAATACTCAGCAAGGGCATTCACTTTTTCTTTATTATGTCTGCTCTCTTTGGTAGTTTGATTGTTGGCATTATTGTTTTTTTACTGTTTCCTTTGATTGCCTTAAGTTTTTTCCATACTTCTTTAATTTGTGTGCTAAGACTAAGTGGCTGACAAAACTCTTTCCAGTTGGTTTCTTTGGCTTTGAATATTATTCTGTTAGATTCATTCCTAATATGTTTATACTCATCATAGTTTTCTTCTGTTCTGTTATTTCTATATTTTTGTAAGGCCCTTTTTCTTCTCTCATGAATTTCTGCACAGCTTTTATTCCACCAGACAACTGGTTCTTTATTCCACTGAGTTTTTCTTTTTATATTAATGTTATTTATTGGTTTTAGGTGCTGTGGCATATTTTTATTTGGTAAATATTTTATTGGTATTTTAAGAATTTCATTGGTCAGTGTTTCTGCCCACAAGTCAGTATCATCTGATTCTGTGTCTTTATATTCCATCACCTCCAACTCGTTGGAAGGCTTCCCAGTTTACTTTTTTATAGTTGAAAGTCAGTTTCTCTGGTCCTGGGTTTGGAATGATGTTTTCATGCATGGTTATTACAATGGGCAGATGATCTGAGTTTGTGTCTTGTAACACTTCCCAATTCACATTCGCTAGGTTGTTAGTTGCTCTACTTATATCTGTTGCTGAGTCTGCCCAGTTAGCTTGTGGATTAATCCTAGTTGCAGTTCCATCATTTAGTATTAGCTTGTCATTGTTTTCTATAAAGTCAAGTAGGCGCTTTCCTGCATGTTGTCCACCCCAAGCATAATGATGGGAATTAAAATCACCTACTTTGACTGTTTTGGGGCCTAGTCTGGTGCTTATAGCGAATATTTCTTCATCTTTAATTCTACCATTTTTAGCGTATACATTTAAGATTCTGCCATCAATGGTACCTATACGTTGTAGCGGTATGGCAGCTTGTGTACCCTGACAATCCCCAGAGCTATGCCAGTGGGAGTTTTACTCCTGGTAGGTTCAACCAAGCTGGACTGGTCTGCGTGGGTAGGGGTCAGACAAAAGCTGGTACCCTGGTCCTCCAGGTTGGGGGTTTTAGCACAGGGCCGACACCCCTGTCTATGTAAAAAAAATCGCACATGTTACGGAAACGGCAATAAATGAAAAAACTTTGATGCAAGACGGACATCCGGAGTCTCAGACTCATATGACTGACAGTGGTGAAAGCCGAAAGGAAGCCACTAGCATGAAAACGGATGCCCAGACCGTAAAACACGAAACCAGAATTGGTTTTTGGAATGTCAGAACTATGAATGAGGCAGGAAAGCTGAGACAGATCACAGCAGAGATGAGGAATTACAAACTACATATCCTGGGAATAAGCGAGAGCAGATGGACAGGGATGGGGAGAATAAAAACAGCTACAGGGGAAACAGTACTTTATTCTGGTAGAGAGGATGGTCAGCACAACGAAGGTGTAGCCATTATCCTGAAGAAAGGAATGGAAAGGTCTTTACTGGAATGGAAACCCATTAACAACAGACTAATAAGAGCAAGACTGAGAGGGAGATTCACCAACACCACAATTATACAATGCTATGCACCAACAAACGACAGTGATGAAGATATCAAGGACGAGTTCTATCAACAGGTACAAAAGGAAATGGAAACTGTACCCAGGTAGGATCTTATTATAGTAATGGGAGACCTAAATGCGAAAGTTGGAACACACAATAATTATAACGAAAGAGTAATGGGGAAATACGGCAGTGGAACAGTAAAAGAGAATGGGGGCAAATTAATGAGCTTGTGCAGTATTAACAACCTGGTCATTGGAGGAACACTTTTTCAACACAAAGAAGTGCACAAGTTAACATGGGAATCACCAAACGGACGAGACATAAACCAGATAGATCACACAATGATCAATGGCAGATGGAGACATGCACTACAAGACGCAAAAGTAAGAAGAGGCGCAAATGTGGGAAGTGATCCTCACCTAGTAGTAGCAAGACTGAAGGTGAAACTCAGAGCTGCTGGACCAGTTGCAGTCAAACAGAAAAGATATAACATCACGAAACTTAAGGACCCCCTCACCAGAAAAGTGTTCGTGGTCGACGTAAAGAGACGATATCTGAGTACCAAAAGCCAGGAAAGAACAGAGACCGACGATGTCGACCAGAAATTCAACACCATCTCAACAATATACAAAGAAAGCAGCAAGTCATGCTTGGGATTCCAGGAAAGAAAGAGCCAAGACTAGATAACACCAGAAATGCTAAACACCATAGCGAAGAGAAAGGAAATGAAAAGAAAGAAAACAGAAGCTAAGTCTCCCAGGTTAAAGGCAATATATAGTGAACAGTACAAGTCAGCTGGACAAGGAAGTAAAACGTCAAACCCGTGCTAACAAAAGGACATTTCTGGATGTTCTTGCAAGACAGGCAGAAGAGGCAGCACTGAGAAATGAACAAAGCACAGTTTATAAAAATAACTAAAGCTATCAGTGGAAAATGAGGTGCAAACAACATAACATTAGTAAGAGACAAGCAAGGAAATCTCATCACCTCAGCACAGGGGCAGGAAACAAGATGGGCAGAGCACTTCAGAGAAACACTGAATAAGGAGCCACCAGAGACTCAGCTGAATATTCCTGATCCTGAAAGGGACTTAGACGTAAATACAGACATTCCACGAAAAGAAGAAATCATCACAGCTATCAAAGGGCTAAAAAATGGAAAAGAGCCTGGTCACGACAATCTAAATGCTGAGCTATTCAAGACAGACCCTGAACTAGCAGCAGAACTATTAGAACCACTATTTGCACAAGTCTGGGAAACTGAGACAACACCAACAGAGTGGAGTAAAGGAATAATTGTCAAATTGCCCAAGAAGGGCGACCTTGCAGACTGCAACAACTGGAGAGGAATTACCCTCCTTTCAGTTCCCAGCAAAATACTAGGCAGGATAATCATCCAGAGAATTTCAAAAGCAGTTGACCATAAACTGAGGAAAACAAGCGGGCTTCAGAAGGAACAGAAGATGTGCCTCTATTCTAACTTTACTTGCAGTGTTGGAACGAGTAATGTAACTTTCGAAATAAAAACAGGAGTATGACAGTGATGCCCCTTATCAACAACATTATTTTTGACAGTCATAGATTGGGTGATGCGCCAGACAACAGAGGGCAGTCCAAGAGGAATTAGATGGACAACGTTTTCTACACTGGAAGACCTGGAATATGCAGATGCCATTGCACTACTCGCGCATTCACATTAACACATTCAAGACAAAACCGATAGACTGAACAAGTATGGCCAGCAGGTTGACCTAAACATCAATTTGAAGAAGACAGAGGTCATGACACTAAATGTGGCAATCCTGAGCCAATAACAGTAAGGAACCAGAAGTTAGAACAGACAGACACATTTACTTACCTAGGATGCATAGTAACACCTGACGGCGGAACAAGCAAGGACATTAACAACAGAATGAATAAAGCGAGAACAGCCTTTGTTGCTCTCAACAACATTTGGAAGTCTTCCCAATACAGCACAAACACCACATTAAGACTGTATGAGAGCTGTGTACTTTCTGTGCTTCTCTATGGTGCAGAATGTTGGAGAGTAACGGAGAAGGAAATGTCGAAACTGTCCTCCTTCCACACAATCTGCCTAAGGAAAATTCTCCGAATCTTTTGGCCAAACACCATCAGCAACCAAGAACTACTTATTCGGAGTAACCAGGAGGACATGCACACCATCATAGCTGGCAGACGCTGGAGTTGGGATGGCCACGTCCTCAGAAGGGACCCTGATACCATCACAAGAACAGCTATGCTATGGACCCCCGAGGGAAAGCGAAAGAGAGGCTGACCAAAAACAACTTGGCGGAGAACTGTGGAAGCTGAGATGCAAAGAATGAACCACAGTTGGGGCACTGTACGAAGGATGGCCGCCGACCGAGCAAATTGGAATTAATTTGTTGCTGCCCTACCAGGCGTTATGGCCACTGACTGCTTTGACGGTTGGTGGTTATGGATCAAAGAAGAAAAGATTGTTAGATTGTTTGGTTCAGCTGCTATAGTGACCTGGATACCTTCTTGGTTGTATCAAATATTTCCCAGTCTATAATTTTTAATGTTTCGTTAACTAAGACTGTGACACCCCCTCCTCTACCTTCTTTCCTATTGTGCCTAACTAAGCCCTTACAACTATATCTACTATTTGGGTTTAAAAGTGTCTCTTGAAGAGCATATATATTGTTAGTTCCTCCTGTCTCTGCAAGTAGGGGTGCAAAATTCTTTTTGATACCCCTACAATTCCACTGTATAATTTTCAATCCTTCTAGGTTGAAGTTTAATATCATCTAGTATCCCTTTTATTTTTTGGTTAAACTATCAAATTTGCTCTCATTTTGTATTTCCTGTACTCATGGGCCCATTATCTACCATGTTCTCAAGGAATTCCTCATTCAGGCTTGTCATTTTGTCCCAAACTTTTTCCACTAAGTATGGTAAAAGTACCTCAACTTGTTCTTTGATAGATTCTTCTAGGTGGTTTTTGTTTTCCTGTTGTATTATGCTCTTTTGGTTCACTTTTCTATTTCAGCTGTTATGATTGTTTCTTCTCTGTCTATGTTTAGCTCTTGCCTTTCACTTTCTATTCTTTTTAGTATTATTTGATTTTCATCTTTTAGTTCCGACAATTTAACTAGTATTATTTCATTTTCCTCTTTCAGTTCCAACAATTTTACTACATCCTGGGCAATTTGGTGCTGTATGGCTTTCATTTCTTGAAGCATTGACTCTGCACTTCAGTGCATTCGTACCTTCCAAGGATGTAGTTGAACCATCCGAATGGTTTTTTGGTACAGTTTTGTTACTATCTACCTGGTTCTTACTTTCTTTAGCCAACTATGTTTTAATCATTTTAACTTCCTCTTTCACACTCTTGATTTCTGTTATTACTTTAGTGCTCGTATATGTATTGTTTTCCTTTATATCTTTAATGACTGTTTTGAAAGGGGTTTTGGTTGTTATTGATTCCTTTTTGGTCGGCTGATACACTGGGCAGCCCTAGAACCTGGCACTGTGGTTCCCTTTATAGTTAATGCATTTTCTGTTCTCATTAGCCTTTTTATAGTCAGTATCTGACTTAGCCTTTTCGCAATGTGTAAAGGGGTGCGTACCGGCACAGTACCTGCATACTGTCTTGCCCCTGCAGCTGTTTCAGACTTGGCCAAATTTCATGCAGTTGGATCACTGCAATACCGGTGGAATGTAGGCTTCTGTGTTTTTCTGTTTTTTTTTTCTCAAACAGTAATGTCTTGGGGGGATTCTCTACCTTCCGTTGTTTAAACGACCACAGGTGTATCTACATACCCCTTGACTTTTATTTTTTCCACATGCACCAGTTTTATGCCTGGGTTCTGCTCGGCCAGGCTGTTCAACGCTTCTTCATTTGACAGAGTGGTTTTTATTCCCTTAATGTCACATTTGTTTGCTTCTTTTGAAATTTCTATTTGTACTTTTATGCTGTGGGCCAATTGGATCACTTTTGGGTTTTCTCGTATTTCTTGTAATAAGGTTTTTGCTTTCTCTGTGTAATTTAATGTGATGATTACCATTTTTTTTTGGGGGGGGGGGGGGGGGGGGGGGGGGGGGGGGGGGGGGGTGTTGCCAGTAAGAATATTGCAACAGTTGAATATAAAACCTAAAATAATAAACACTAGGCCTATACCTCTTAATTAGAACCCATCAAGGATTGCTCAGAAAATTTTTCTTCACCGATAATATTTCTTTAAAATGCTTTTTTTTTAAAAATTGCCTTTTGAAAAGTGTGCCCCGTGTTGTAGAGTGGTTGATCTTTTTGTGATAGTATTATTTGTTGAGCTACATGGCTAAACCATAAATTGTAGTATAATTTTGTGTGGAGGCTCTTGGGTTGTTTCTTTAGTTTTGTTTTGTTTGCACTTTAAAGTGGTAGCCTCCCCCAGTCAGATGGATGATTCGCCCTTAAGATGATAACCCACCTTCTCTTATTGTCTCCTTTTGGCGTGTTCTTTTCTCTTCTGCATGTTGTATTGTTGTTCTTTAACTAGGTCTGCTGAGCTTCTCACTCTGTTGCAGCCAATACTAAGTTGAAGAGTCCTTGGTATTATCTACACTGTAGACCTAGGCTTTTCCTGTGACTTTTTCTGACATTCCGAAACGTGTTGAGTTGAAGTCATGAGCTCCAGTTTCTGCAGCTTGGCTTATATTTAAAGGACCATCACATCTGAGTGTGCATTGGTTAAAGTTCTTAATGCTGATTAAATTATTGTGGAGCGGACACTTTGGAGGAAGAAGCGTGTGGCATACTGTGCATTCCCCACCATCGAAGGGGACTATCCAAACATGCAAAGCTAAAATACTGTGCTCTGGTTCTGGTCTCTCCCAAAGAATTGTCACATACTGCACAGAGCCACTTCTTAGATCCCCTTGCCCATCTTGTGGTCCATAGTGAAATCCTCATGTATGCAGTCAACCAGGTCAAAGCCAAAGAGTTACGTCTCGAGCTAAAGTGACTCCTCCAAACTTAGTGTGCAATGCTGGGTATGGTAGGCGTAATCAATCATGAGCTTTTTAAATGTTTTACAGATAGCTAATGAAAAGTTTACTCGTGTTCCCGGTGCCAGAAAGGGGAGCAAAGAATAGTAACACTGTAGCCTGCCATACATCTCTTAAGTAGCCACAAAGGAGAGCAAGGCATGGGACCGGCTGTCCCATCTCGTAGCCACAAAAAACGTAACCATTACAGGTCAACTAAAGAAAATAAAACTCGGTCATCCGTTACAGAAGGTCCTCTGTAAAGAGGCGCATGATGTATCACAAGGAAAGTGAGTCAGTTCATTATGCTATCAAGGAAAGTCAGTGTAGCTGACCCTTGCCCAGAACACTGCGAGTTAATACCTTAGCCCAGTGTTTCTCAACCCTGATAGTAGCAACGCCCCCTTTTGACAACTAAAATTTTAAAAAGCCCCCCCCCCCACCCTTTTAGCACCCCTTGCTCTTTATCGTGTATACACAAACACACACACACACACACACACATATATACATATATTCCACTATACTTTAAAAAAAGCAATGCAGTTAATGAGTTATCTTTTCTTATAATATAAAGCATAGTTATATTAAATATGTGTTTAAGTACGGAATTATATACACCGCAAGTTCATTATCCTTGAATTACACATTGGCGGAGCAAATGATATAAAATTAGTTCTTACAACTCTATAACTATCATAATCATATCATTTTAATAGCGCCTAAATGACTGCATATATATCCTCAAATCTGAATATTTAAGCTTCTCCTTATGTAACCACTTTAAACATGAAAAAATTAAAAAAATTATTAGTTGATAATAATGATATAATTATATAAAAATTCACTTATTAATGAAGCTTAATGAGATCCTTGCGCTTGGTGTGACTCAGCCAGTTTTGTAATATTTGGTTCTGAGTTTGTTAAAATCCTGTTACAAATCTGCAGTTGGTTTCGTTGCTTTTGTAGTAGCAACACTACTGCACTGAACCCCTTCTCCACCAAATACGACGTTTGGAATGCTGTAAGTAGCAATTTAGTTTCACACCAAAGAACGGTATACGCAAGCCTCTGCTGGATCCAAAATTTTTCTTAATGTTTGTATACGCAATCGTCTTTTTGCTGGATCCAAAATAAATGGATAATCACTTGTTCCAATCCGGTTCAAACGGTTATTAGTTCTTGCAAGTCTTTATATCTTATGCTCATTTCATTTTTAATAGCGTCTAAATGATTGCAATAAACCTCTAAATCTGAATCTTTAAGCCTGTCCCCACCTAACTGCAGTAAACATGGAAAATGAGAAAAAGGTCTCAGCGACTAAGATTATTTTTATATAATGTCAATTTGTTGATGAACCCCATGATAATTCCATTCACTTTAATCAGGCTGATCTCATTTCCTTGTAGCTTAAGAAGAACCTCATTTAACTTTTCAAATATATCTGAAAGATAGGCCACGTCGTTTCGCAATACTTCTCTTTCGATGCTAAATTCTTCTTTGATAGAATCCAAAAACTCTACTGTCTCCTGACAATGGTAACATCCCAAGTACTAAAATTTTGCGTTTGGAATCCTTGAAACACTCCATGGGACGCAGGGCAAATAAAAACTATCGTGTTACAAGCTATGCAACGGGGAATATCTTTTGTAATTGTTTCATATTGATTCTTGTAAAAATGTACAAACGCCCCCCTGAATGGAAGTAGCGACCCCCAATCGTTGCGACCCATCAGAACGCCCCCAGACATCTTGAAAACGCCCCCCAGGGGGCGGTACCGCCCCCGTTGAGAAACACTGCCTTAGCCTGTTGTGAAACAATGAAGCTCGCTGTTGAACTCCAAGACTTTAAAAGCCTGTAGCATTAACAAAGACTTGAGTGGTAGGAGGACAACAATGATGGTTTATCAAGAAGAGAAACAAATTAGGTCATGAAACGTTTGTAGATGAGAAAGCCTAGAAATAGTTGGAACAAGTGACCCACTTTGTATTTGATGTAACGTTTGTAGATGAGAAAGCCTAGAAATAGTTGGAACAAGTGACCCACTTTGTATTTGATGTAACGTTTGTAGATGAGAAAGCCTAGAAATAGTTCGAACAAATGACCCACTTTGTATTTGATGAAACGTTTGTAGATGAGAAAGCCTAGAAATAGTTGGAACAAGTGACCCACTTTGTATTTGATGTAACGTTTGTAGATGAGAAAGCCTAGAAATAGTTGGAACAAGTGACCCACTTTGTATTTTATGTAACGTTTGTAGATGAGAAAGCCTAGAAATAGTTGGAACAAGTGACCCACTTTGTATTTGATGTAACGTTTGTAGATGAGAAAGCCTAGAAATAGTTGGAACAAGTGACCCACTTTGTATTTTATGTAACGTTTGATGCAGATCACCTTCAGGTCCATAAGAAGCATAGACCTTCAACGAATTCATACCAGCCAATCCGTTCACGGACTTCCCATATCCTGTTTATCCCTTTTATGTCTGTCTCTAGCTTCCTTCTCCCTGTGTTTTTTAAAAATCTCCCTCCATCTCTCTTACCCTGGGGATGTCAGAACGAGGACTGCCTTGTAATACTGTCAACTGGTTTTTATGGCATACGTGAATTTTTTCACTAGATGTGGGGGAAAATGATTTACCATGTGTTATAGAGACTGTTTTATTTTGTCTTTGTGAGACCCTAACAGTACATAAACGGTAGAAAGGAAAGTTGAAGACAAAAGACGTGGGGCTCCATAGACTAAAACAGCGAATACTATGAACGTAATGTTCCCTCTTAGTTGCGCGCGCAGACACATTGTGAAATCAGCGCACATAGGAAAGTGAACTGCGCAACAACAAAATGTATTTACCAACGTTGAATTTAGTGCGCACAGGTTTTTTGTCCGGGGGGGGGGGGGGGGGGGGGGTGTTGCATAACGAGATTTTCACTTACACAGGTTACGAACAGTTAGAGGGGACATTGTTGTACGGAATGAAATCTTCAAATAATCATCTAGATAAGCTGCTGGTAATCTAAGTTCTTTGGACACATAATGAGAGAAAACTAATATGAGTACTTTGTAACAATATATGTGTCTGAACAACACCCCCACTCTCAAAAAAGAAGTTGAGAACTGACTTGGTCAACTGGTCATACGGGAAGAAAACTGAAATTATAGCAGATTCCGGGAAATGGAGTGACATGATCGTGAGTGCCAATCGACACAATACTTAATGATGGGTATTCGCCCGCTATGGTTCTTTAAAATATTTAGTCATCGTTTCTAATTGCCAATGGAGCAAAGAGTAGTAACACTGTACCCTGCCATGAGTTTCTTAGGAGGCCACTAGAGTTGGGCACATAGCCGGCTACCCTATCCTGTAGAACATTTACGCAAAAAAAAAAAAAAAAACATTTAAGCAATATCATGGACAAGCGAGCCAAAGCAAACAGAAGGACGTGGCATCAATTTGTTGAAAGCCTATGCTCCTTAGGTAGTTATAGGGTATTGAATGAACGAGTGAAATTATTCTAATCATAACGTATTAGTAGCAGTGACTAATCGGCGCGGCACTTGATGAGTAGCCTGCTGTTGGTCTTGAAGCTGTTTAGTCTTTCCCATTATTTCAAATCAGGAAATAGAGCAACCTATTACTGGTGTCTTGACTATGGAAAATGAGTTCTGTATTGATTACGTAAAATGTATTACTCATAATAACAACAAAGATGTCAGACTTTCACTTTCAGCTTGAGTAGAATTAAAATGTTTGAGGATTTAAAAAACTGGGACATACAAGATTCTAAGGACAGAAAAAAGATTGACCTGTAACCTGGAGACCGAAGAGGTAACACTTCAGACTATGTCCAGCAATTTAACTGGGATCTTCTCTAGATGGGATAATGAAAGAGAGGCTGACAGATTGCAAAGGAAAGGGGGGAAAACTTCCTCAGCTGGACACCAAATAATAACAGTGGAGTTTTTAAATCAAGCACAGATAAAGAAGGATCCAGCAACCAGCTCAGCAGAATGGTGAACTTCAGACTGAAAAGTCAAATAAATGCTGAACTGGATGAACCTGAGATTCAGGTTTGTGACCATCTGTTCAACAAACTGAAAAAATATCGGACATACAGATGTGTGGCCCATGTGTAGGAGGTGGTAAAAACACTGGTTAAACAGAACAACAACAAAATGTCCTACCGTGGCACCCAGTTGAGGGAGAAACGCATGTCATGGTGAAAATCGGAGATATCAACAGCCTCAGGCTGACCACTGCCTGAACTTATTCAAGTTGACATCTGAGGTGTGAACGAAGAAGCCAGATTTTATAAGAGAAACAAAACATGTCCTCCGATTGAGGGAGAAACTGTATGGTGACGATTATATTGGAAATAGGTGCGATTATTTGGACATGAAGAAAGAAAAAACTAGACAAATATTATTGGAACAAGAGGTGAGAAATAAAAGCTGGCGTTGGATAGTCTGACAGTGAGGATTACAAGACAGTCCTTGTCCTGAAATCTTTAGGGTAAGTCACAGCAGGATCTGAAAGCACACGAATAAGGGAATTGGTGACAAGCATAAAAATGCTAAAGCAGACATTGAAAGAACTTGAAGGTACGGCACAGGAGAAGACAGGACAGGAAAACATGGCGTGAATATGCGGAAGATTTTGCAACACAAGCAGGTGAGGAATGATGAATGAAGAATGCTCTCTTTTTTTAAATAAAAAGGACACCATTGTGTTAGGTTGTGGAGATAATAAGTCAGGTAACCATTTCTTCTTCTTCTTCGATCCTTAACCACCGACCGTCAAAGCAGTCAGTGGCCATCACGCCTAGTGGCGTCTTGTAGGGCAACAACAAATTGATTCCACTTTGCACGGTCGGTGGCCATCCTTCGTACAGTGCCCCAACTCTGGTTCATTCTTTGCATCTCAGCCTCCACAGTCCTCTGCCAAGTTGTTTTTGGTCGGCCTCTCTTTCGCTTTCCTTCAGGGGTCCAAAGCATAGCTGTTCTTGTGATGGCATCGGGGTCTCTTCTGAGGACATGACCAACCAGCTCCAGCGTCTGCCAGCTATGATGGTGTGCATGTCCTCTTGCTTGCTACGAGTAAGCAGATCTTGGTTGGTGATGGTATTCGGCCAAAAAATGCGGTGAATTTTTCTTAGGCATGTTGTGTGAAAAGAGGACAATTTTGACATTTCCTTCTCTGTGACTCTAAGGTAACCATTTGGTCGGGTATATTAGTGTCAAAAATGGTGTTTTGCTTTGGAGTTAAATGTTGTGTCTCTGCATACTCGTGCTATGTTGTCATTGGCATGTAGTGCCCCTATATAAACACTAGACTTGCATGCTGTGGTTGAACGGAGCAGACTAATCAATCAACAGCAGCAGTATTAGTTTTTCTAGTCTCTGCAGACAGGAATTTAAAAAAAAAATGCATGTGACAGAGTGTGCATTGGTTGAAGTCCTTAATGCTGATTAAATGATTGTGGAGCGGACACGTTGGAAGCGTCTTTCCATCGACATATCTTCGTGTCTGGTACGTTCGTTAGATGTCATTCTTTTCATATTTTACGACTTACTAACATACCATTTCTAACCGTCCTTAAAACCTGTAGTGATCCAGGCATAACCTGAAAGATGGACACTTCCAGTAACAACGATTTCAACTACAACCTTTCCTGTAAGTTGAATAATGACGACGTTATATATTTAGTGTATGGAAAATTATCGTATAGTTGTTAATGTCGTAAATGTATGTACCTATTAAATGCTACCTGTGTTAAATCTTCACAACGGGCTGATCACCCGTTTGCCAGTCACTTCGATTACGGAAACAACAGCAAATGGATTGATTTGCTGTTGCCCTAAAGACGCCATTAGGTGTGATGGGAAACAATGGCAAAGAAAACCTATCTGCTGTTGCCCTAAGACGCCACTAGGCGTAATGGCCACTGACTGCTTTGACGGTCGGTGGCTAAGGACGGAAGAAGAAGAAAGTGTTAAATCTTACATGACTGCTGTCATTTTTATTGTCCATTAGAGCTATGTAAACTTGATCAGTTTCTTATTTGTTGTAGTGTAAACGAGCCGTTTCTAACATAAAACATCGCTTTATCTTTGTTTATTTATATATATTTATATTATATATATTTATATATATATTATATATATATTTATATATATATATATATATATATATATATATATATATATATATATATATATTATATATACATTTGTCCTTAGTCCAGACTTTTGACATTCTAACATCATATTAATGTATAAAAATAGCAAATTGTTAACAGTATATTCATGCCAACTCTGTGCTGCAGAAGTTCTAACATGGACACTAAATAAAGCGCATGTACAGAAAGTTTGCCTTCACTCTGCGATGTGTGTTGCTGAGAAGTGTAATAGCACTAGAACAGCGGTTCCAAAACCTGTGGTACGCGTACCCCTGGGGGTACGCGAATAGGACGTTCAGGGGTACGCGAAAAAAATGAGTAATGGCGGAAAATAAGATACATATGTCAACAGTGTAAAAGACAAGTCAAAGGTTGTGAAATTAATTCAACGCTATACTATTAAAACATAAACTGTGTGAGGACCAATCTCCGCCATTTTTCTTGCGCGCCACTGGCGTGCTGTCTGCTTGGACTGGCGTGTGTGAAAATCTATGGCGTTTCGTGTGACCACAATTCAATACCTTTACACAATAGTCTTCATTATGATGACTATGGGATTATAGTTGTGCCGTTTAATATTTCATCAAAAATATGACTTGTTTGATCTTCCACACTATCTATGAACGTCTAATGTTCCGGAAGTAATAGTGTCGATTCTTGTCCAAATTTTACAAACGTCTGACAGTGAGACAGTGTTTCTATATACAGTAGTTTTTGTCATTGTTTTAACTTAACTTAAAGTGATTAATTGTTCAATTTGTGTATTATCAGATATGGATCAGTGGTTGAAAACCGGCACAGTAAAAAAGCTGAAACATAATGTGGAATGTGATAATCGCCAAGTACTTCTCAGGACACGCCATAAGACTTTGGTGCAGGATAGTGAAAAGACACGATCTTCAGTTTTACATAGAGCTAAAAAGAGAAAATACAGTGACGAATACATGAAGTATGGGTTTTCGTTTATAGGAGATGAGGACTGTGCTAAGACCCACTGTGTAGTGTGTCGGGAAGTATTATCCAATGGTAGCATGAAACCTTCGTTACTCTTGCGGCATTTACAAACAAAACACCCCAGTTATGAAAACAAGGAACGCAAATTTTTTCAGCGCCTATCGAAACAACAGAATGTGATATCGTACTTGTCGTCAGCTAACAAAGATAACGACAATGCGGTTGAAGCCTCCTACCGTATTAGTTATCGTATTGCTAAATGTGGTAAAAATTCATACTATAGCTGAGAATTTAATTTTCCTTGTATAAAAGATGCCGTTCTGTGCATGCTCGGAGAGGAACATGTTCGCAAATGAACGCTATCCCTCTTCTCGAACAATACAATTTCTCGAAGAAATGCAGGATATGTCTGTCGATGTTGAAGCGACAATAATAAGTAGAATTAAAAATAGTAAATTCTTTGCTATTCAAGTTGACGAAAGCACAGATATTGCTAATTTTGCTGTTTTGTTTGTTATTGTGAGGTATTTGAAAAAGCAATGAAGTTGAAGAAAACCCTTTTGCTTTGTCATCCTCTGTCAGGGTTTACAAGAGGTGAGGATATATTTCATGCTATTGATTCTTATTTCAAAGAAAGGACATTAAATGGTCTAATTGTGTTGTGTGGACTATGAACTGACAGAGCAAGTTCTATGTCAGGTTGCTACTCCAGTCTTCGCGCTCGTGTCACGAGTGGTAGCCCCCAATATAACCCGGAGCCACTGCTGCATCCACAGGCAAAGCCTTGCATCTAACGCCTCCCATGGTGAATTAAAAGTCGTTCTTGATGAAGCTGTGAAAAGTGGTTAATTTTATAAAGTCACAAAGTCCACAAACTCGAGGCTTTTCAAAGCACTGTGTGAAGAGATGAATAGTCTTCATTCTACCCTGCTCCTTCATACAAACAAGTAAGGTGGCTCTCTCGTGGTAAAATCCTTACCCGGCTGGTTCGAAACT
>JAMPIV010016971.1:202500-223863 GCA_024509875.1 Oreohelix idahoensis | reverse complement strand
ATTATGACAATTTTATGTTATATATCAGTCAATGTATACATGCATGACCATCCATATTAAGGACTGCACGTGAACATGTCAGTGATAGAATACGCGCGTTTTATGAGCTAGATAACGATGATAGAATAACTAAATTATTCACGAAAGGCAGCCACCATCGCAATATTAGCGTGATCTATAACTTGCACAATTTATTTGGCAAGAACAAAGAACCATCACCTTGAGTTCTCATTATATAGTGCTTTTCACAAAACACCGAGACGGCTCGCAGATCGACCCAATTCGCACTGCCTATGTCCAAGAAAGTTTTTTAAAGACTCAACCGGTGTTTCCCCACGGTTATTTGCTAATCGACCCTGCGACAGGCAACACCGGGATGCTTTGAGATTGCGCAGGCCATATATTTCCACACGAACAACATGTCGTTTACCTCCCCAAATAACAAGATGGGGGAAAAGTTGAAACGTCACGCCGAAATGTTGAAGGTCTTGGGTAGTGCTAAACCCCCAGCGATCAAGGCTGGTATGAAAACAGCGTCACCCGACCTCATAGGAACACTCTGCGAATGTTTTCACAACGTATTAAAAGGTAACGTTCCACTTACACCCCATCAGAAGAGACGTATGCGTCGTTACAAAACCACTCTGAGAGCGCTGACCCAAAAGATTCAGTTAACTATCACTTTTTTAGAGCATTGTGGGAGTAAAAGAACAACCTAAAAAAGGGAAAACTTTCAGTTTGTAGATGTGACATGTCTCTTTATAGCCAGCAAGGTTGAAGAAGGAAGCGTTTTTAGGATGCGTGATTTATTGGAGCTATTTGGTGACATGCGTACCGCGAACGAACTTATCAGTCTAGAAACGGCAGATACTAAAAACGATAGACTTCAAATTGAACCCGACGACAATGCTAAAGTGGGTAGAAATCTATGTCGCCATTGCTAGGGTAGAGGCAAATGTCTCTTTTACAGCGGCGACGATGGAACAAATAATAATGCTGTGTAACCTTTCACTAAGCGATGAAAACTTGCTAACGTACAACTATCGAGTTATAGTAGTAGCGACTTTGTCTTATTTCTACGATGGCCGCTTTCTCACAGCGATATCGGGGCTAGCCAGGTCGGAAATAGACAGTTGTCTGCCCTATATGACACCGTATTTCCAATTCGTTATAGATTGTGCCCCTTTATCATATAAGAGTTACGCGAACTAAAATTTGGCTGCCATTTTCGTCTGTACCAGAATAGCAGGAAAATGGACCCAATCGCGAGTTTCAGACGTAATATGCATTTTCGTTTAGGTTAACTAATAATTTGAAAAAAATTAGTTGCAAATACAGTAGCACATATTTGTACTATTCTTTGTATTTCAACTAACAAAACAAAAAGAAGAAAACTAATTTACTTACCGTTTTATTGAATAGAATCAGTAGCGTGAATTTTTAACACATACTCCGTTGAATTTTAAATTCCGTTAGAATTTCACTATTTAGCAACAAATATTCCGTACGAAGTGCAACACTTAGCAAAACATACTACCTTATAAAATAATATAATAAAAATAATAAAAATTAATTACAATTTTGTTATAGTTTTATTATATAAATTTTATATAAATAAATATATATATATATATATATATATATATATATATATATATATATATATATATATATATATATATTATATAGTATTATATATTAATATATATATATATATATATATATATATATATATATATATATATATATATATATGTTAGTTGTGATTTTGCTCTAGAAATAGTTGGGTATATTTGTGTTTTCATGCCTTATAGAGCAATAATTGCGTGTGTTATTTGCATGGCGCAAATTAATACGTGCAGCGCGCAGTAAGTTGAGCGATTAGCCTAGGGCTTATAAAAGAGATAGCAAGCGGCGAAACAGGCCTATTTTTGAGAGAGCCGCCCAGAAGAGAACAGACGGAGTTAGACACACAGAGTCAATCTGTAGATGCCTTGAGCACGTGAGTTAATTTAGCTTAGCAGTAGTGTTCTATAATTCTGAAATTATATTGAGCGTGGCTATTTTAATGTTTAGTGAAACACATAGATAGATGTAGTATGAAAGTATTTCATACATGAAACCAGGCAGAGAAGCGATCTATTACGTAAATTTAGATGATATTAACTTGTTAGCAAAATAGCAAGATGACAACCACGTGGTGATGACTTTAGTTTTAGTTGTTAAGTTAAGAATAATTATATTTTTATTCTTTAATGTAAGAGATGTAAGTTTAGTGGTTTCTGGTGAGATTAGAGTCACGCTAGGGTGCGTAAGGCACGTTGAGACAGGTGTTTCTCTGTTTGCTCCTGGTGGAGCATGGAAACACCAATGCGGCTGGTGTCCATCACAAGCCCACAAGAAGCATTTTTATGCTATTACAGTGGTTGTTTCTGTAACAATGTGTTTCATGTGATAAGTTCCCAATCTCATCAGGGGTCATATACGACACGCTTGTGGCCAGGCGCATCAGTCGTCACTTACGACATGTTCAGAGTGCAGGAACGAGTATTGATGTGGGTCGGTTGAGAGGTAGTAGTTTATTCTCATTATTGAGAGTATTTGTTGTATGTATTGAAGAATATTATTTTATGTCCAGTTGATTATTATTTAATTATTGTTATGTGAACAATGGTTTGTGAGAGCACGTGGGCGTACTTGGAGATGTATATTTCTCTTCTCCGCTCCTGGGGGAGCATGGGGCCACCAGTGTGGTTTGCCTCCGCATGAAGCATTCAGATGCTCTTGCAGTAGTGGTTTCGGTAGCAACCTATGTTATACGGTGAGATTGCCAGCCTCATGCACAACACCATACTAGTCGCATTGGACGACACGCATGAGTGTGTGATATAGTTGAGGGTATCAGGTGGGCGCATGTTTGCCGTATGGTAAGTGTTATTATGTGTGCTATTGATGATCACTTAGACATTGTTTTATATATTGTTTCTTTCAGAAAGTCTATGAACACTGACTGGGTGTTTGTTTGGTTTTGTTCGGTAGTATTAAATGTTGATCTGTATAAGGCTTTGTGTTGCTTGAATTGCTAAGTCTGCTGCTGAGAGGGTTGCAAGCAACCAATAATTGCAACCCCTGTCAAACGATCCTTAATAAATTTTCTTAGTGCATGGGTCTTGGGTGTGAGGTAGCCACATCGACATAAGTTCACCTCAACCACCACACCTAGCGCCCTGTCACAAGTGGCGTCGTCGACAGGATTGACAGACAGCACGGAGTGAAGCAACTCTTCAGCAATCAGAGTAGCAACAGCCGAAACAGTAGAACACCCAGTTCATTGCACGGCGAGGGACGGGATCATCCAGTTTGTCAATATTTCTAGTCAACTCTACTAGCAACAAGATAGCGGCACGCAACACACGTGCTGCTAGTAGATTGGATAACGAAGATGTGGCTGAGGTGGATGACCCTGTAGGGGGGCTGGATCGTCAACCAGAACGAGTACAGTACATCGTGGTACCTACTCACAGGAGAGTGCGGTGCTTTGGGGAGCACACGGGTCCTACGGCCGAGGAATATGTCAGAGAGATGAGAGCTGCCTGGAGAGTAGGGATGATGAGTAAAGAGGACCAGGCAGATGTTATTTTTGACAGTGTGATCCCAAGTGTCCGCAGGGAGCTGAGGATTCAGGCTGATGACGATGACCCAGAAGCAATGCTACATTCCATTCTTAGGGTGTATGGGGAGTGTCGAAGCATCCCAGAGCTAATGGCCACTTTTTACTCTACCCGGCAAGGTGCAAGGGAGTCTCTTTGGGAATTCTCCCATCGCATCCACGAGGTGTTCGAAAGTGTAGTAAGGGCACAAAAGCAGAATAACGTCATTCTTTTGGAGCCATCCTTTCTTCGTGACCAGTTTGCTGCTTGTCTGAGAGATGACCTACTAAGAAAGTTTGCAAAGCAAATGATCATCAAAGAGCCTACAGCATCGTTCACGTCGGTGAGGGACTATGCCCTACGGTTTTTAGAGACTGAACCAACTTCTGGGGCTGGTGTTGCCAGTGTCGAAGCAGCTTTGGGGGCTGGTGTTGCCAGTTTTGAAGTGGCAAGAACAGAGACTGTGTCAGATACGCATGCATTAAACGCAGACGTAGAGCGGCTGAGAGCACAGGTGGCTCAATTAGAGGCTAAAATTGATGCGATGACTCAGGAGCAAGGGAGACGTACCAGGACAGTTCGCTGTTTTAGATGCAGAGAACTAGGCCACGTACATAATCGATGTTCACAGGCATTAAACTAGACCCCTCTGCGGCTGGGAGTCAGGTTACAGAAGGGGAGCAGAATGACTCAAAGATAAAGATGATTGGTGGTCGACCGGAGTGTGAGGTGCTTATTGCAGGGAAGAAAGTCAAAGGCGGCCAGGGATGTAAGGGTAGCAGGAAGTGACCCAGGGCACCGAGGAAGCCTAAGAAAATGAGATGCTTCAACCGTGGAGACTTTTCAAACCACATGGCAGCCAAGTGTCCCCAGGGCCCGCTTCCGAGGCGATGTTTTCATTGTAAGTCCCCAGGCCATTTGATATCGGTTTGTCCATCAAAGAGCGCCCTCACTAGACGTACCAACACATCTAGATTGCCGTCACAGTGCAAGCCAAGAGATAGCCGTGGCAACTGTCACCCTAAGGGCGCCAGGAAAAGTGGTCGACATTTAGAGGAGGAGACTCATCTAAAACTCGTTGAAGTACACGTTTCCAGGTGTGGTGAAGTGGGATGTTATAAATATTTATAGGGGACTTAGTGTACTGACTGAGATCAGCTGTGAAGGTATCTATATCTATTAAGAGTAGTGTATTATAGATAACCTTACTTGCTACCACATATCTATATATCTCAGTCAGAATTATTCTGGAATAGTGTGATGACTACGTTATGTGTCTAGGGTATGTGTATGATGAAGTGTAAGTCACAACAACAGACAGATAAACAATTTAATTTAATCCACTACTCTTGACAACACTGTGACACTCACATACATATAACACTCTATGAGAATATCTTAAGGAGTCACTGATAACTTTTCAAATAACAATATGTATTCATTGTTGTTATAAAGGTATATGTGTCCTGATTCAAATACAAAGGAACCAGGGATCACAATCAATTTTAATTACAAGTATATGTACAGACTTTATCAATATGAATATTGTAGTGACATATATTATTAAAAATATCCTATGTGTGTCAGTTGTGTAGTAGTAATATGAGGTAATACTGGTTTTGTTTTGTTCAAGCTCTGTTGGTATTTGTCATCATGACTTCAATAGTTTGTCTTTTGGGACTAGTATTGGAGATGTTCTCAGTTCCTGATATTAAGACAATTAAATTCCCCTCTGAATGTTATTTTTACAAAGTCATTTCAAGATGAGGGGACATAATGTTGAGCTCAGCTGGCCAAAATCAGCTTATCTTGCGTGATGGCGGCAGGAAAGGACTCCTCTGCTCGAATTCTCCCCTGGGCTCTGGAGACACCTCACTGATAGCTAAAAAGACCAAGGAGTATGCTGTCCGACTCTGGATTCAGCAAAGCTCTGACCAGGTGCTGCTCAGTACCATCAAGACCACGGTCCCACAATTCATAGAATAAACACAGATACGTTGATTAGCAATGAATTCTGGCACATTTACTGGCACAAATTCCCATCTGCTTATGTTCCAGGCTTTTATTTAGCAAAAATATGAGCTGGCTTCAACGCACTGTTGCTTTATCAAGCTTATTTAAACAAGTGGTTTCGAACTAACGCTCCTAAGTGATTATATCAGCGAGTCTGGCCAATCGAGCCACGTTTCGACAAGTGTTTGAAAAAATGTTACCTTCCTACGTCTCCCCTAACAACCAAGATAGTATTTATAGCCCGACCAATCGTGGTTAGTCTTTCATTTGTTGCGCTCCAATCAATTTGGAGTTTACATGGTAGGCTATTTCTGTAACGTAAGGTTTTTTCAAACACGTTATAAAAAAATTTTATGAGCAGAAATGATTCCATGTTGTCAGGCATCCCCACTATTTTATTTTGGTTATAATTTATTAATTCCTGGACTATTTGCGTAACGTTTTACATATTCTTTGTCAGCAAGCCCTAAGGAACCCAAATATCCAAATTTAAAAGAGCTACGTGGCTGCGTTCAAAATATGCAATTACTTCTACCTCCTGTTTCGAAGATGTGCTGTCTGGGTACTGTAATGTTTTCAAACGTAAACCCATCTATTGTTATCTTTCCTAATAAGCGTTTTTTTTGATTTTAAAACCTAACTCTGGGAAGGGTAGTGAATTTATCACTGTCCGTCCGAAAAAAAGTTAGTGCATGTAGTCTTACACGCGTGATGGCAGCATTTGTGTATCGCGCGACGCGTGTTTAGTGTTCGGCTTTCTGCCTCTCCCTTCTCGCTATCCTTTAGTCCATCTGTCTTTTGTTTTTGGTAACATAGTGTAGAAAAAGACATGAATGGAATTTAAAATTTAGGTCAACTTGCATATTTCAAGGTTTTTCTTAGAAAGGCAGCACATTTTATTGTGTGTTTGGGAAACGCGTGTATGTTGCAGAAGGCCTTTAATATCAACGTGAAAGCGTTACAATTTGCCGACGAAGTAGAAAACAAGGGGATTTCGAGTACAGTCATTGTGACAGCACTGTTCTTTACCATTCTTCTTCCTTTATTTATTATATGTATTTATTAGGCTTTATATTTACTTGATAATTTATATATGTGGATTAGAATATTCCACGACATCTCCCCTCTTAAAACAGACATTATATGTCAGTCCTTTATTCTATATACACATAGAGAAATTTATTATTAGTTCTGGGGTTTACGGTGATTCTCATCACACGGATGGCGGCTTAAAAAATCCGCTCCCAAATTGGTTTTTTCCAGATATATACTCAATGCTAAAATTATATGGAGCCAAAAGTAAAGACCATCGGAGTAACCTGGAGTTCTCATGCCTAGCCTGTGCTAGAAACGATAAAGGTTTGTGGTCTGTTTGCAACTTAAATGCCTTCCCATATAGATAAATATTGAATTTCTTTATCGCCCATATTACTGCAAGACATTCTTTTTCGCTAGTTGAGTAGTTGATTTCAGCTTTATTCAATTTTCTGCTAGCATATGCCACTGGGCTTAATTCCCCATCCAATGCATCTGATTTCTGTAGTAGAGTTGCACCTAACCCAATATTACTTGCATCCGTCCTTACTATGAATTCTTGACTTAAGTCAGGTAATTTCAAAATGGGGTTACTTGTGAGCTTTTCCTTCAATTCTTGGTAAGTCATTTCACATTGTGGTGTCCATGTAATGCGATCTGGATGTCCTTTACGTGTCAATTCAGTTAACGGTGCACATATGGAATTAAAGTTTTGATATACTTCTGGTAGAAACCACATAATGAGACAAAGGATCTCACGTCCTTCTTGGTTTGTGGTCTCGGGGCTTTCTGTAGTTTCTCTAAATTCTTTGGGTCAGGGGTCATGTTTCCCTGATAAACTGTGTGTCCCAAAAATTCCAATTCTTTACATCCAACGCAACATTTGGTTGGTCGGGCTGTTAAATTTGCCTCCCTAAGTCGATTAAACAGCATGTTCAGAGAGTCAATGTGTTCCTCAAATGTTTCTGTTGCTATAAGGATATCATCCATAAAATTTGTTATACAGGGATTATTCAGAGGATCCAATAATTTTTCTCATCATTCTAGAGAAGACACTAGGCGCATTCTTCAATCCAAATGGCAATCTATTAAACTCATAGTGTCCTTCTGAGGTACTAAAAGCTAGGTATGGTCTAACCTCAGGCTTTACTGGAATCTGATAGTATCCTTTACTCAAATCCACTTTTGAGAAATATTTAGCTTTATTTAGTCTGGCAAACAGCTGAGTTGTATCCGGCAATGGATCCACCTGTCCTTCTGTAATAGCATTCAGTCTCCTGTAATCTATACAGAGTCTATGTTCTCCAGAGGGCTTCCTTAAGAGTACAACACCGGAACTATACGAAGACTCACTGTGCGAAATAATTCCTTCCTTCAATAGATAGTCTATCTCTTCCTTCAAAGCTTTCTCCTTAGCAAACGGAATCGAATATGGTTTCATACAGACAGGTGTGGAGTCTATTAGTTTCATATCATATTCCAATAGGTTTGTATGCCCTGGTCGGTCTGTTAACACCTCTGCATGATTATTTAGAACCTGTTGCACTCTCTCTTTCTGAGTTTTCGTTAAATGTGTACTGATTTTCACCTGTGCTGCTGTCGCACAGGGGTGTAATGGATATTCAAATGATGAAAGTGGTTCCTTTTTCATCTCCATGGCGATGGACAAGGTCAACAAGTGTGTCTCTTCCTGATGTTCTCTTTCCAAATATTTCTTCAGGAGATTCACATGATAGATTTTTTCTTTCCCCTTCTTATCTATCTTATAATTTGTTCTAGACACCTTCTCTAAAACTGTATATGGACCCTGCCATCCAATTTGTAACTTATTCTGACTCCCAGGCAAAAGAAGCAGTACTTTCTCTCCCACAGCCAAATTTCTGTCTTTCGCCTTCCTGTTATAATAGGCAGCATGTTTCTTCCTGGCTTGTTTCAAATTTTCATTGGCAAGTTTCCAGCCAGTTTTTAAACCGAGTGGTCAGCTCATTCACATATTGGTATGAAGATGTAATGTTTTCCTCTGCCTTTTCATCAGTCCACGTTCTTAACAAAGCTACATATGGACCTTTAATTGTGTGGACCTATTTGTCCATGCACCGGTATGGTCTCTTCCACTCGAAGCTTTATAGTGATGATTTTTCCTCCCAGAATTATCATTCACAAAACGACCGCTACCAATTTTTCTTTTGGGGCTTTCTCCCCACTTAAAATTCTTGATGAGAGATTTCCTCTCTACATCTTCTTCCTCCAGTTGGTTTAAGTCCGATTGAGGGATTGTCGGCTTATCCTGGGGTAAGACATCTTTTTGCACTCTCCGCATAGTGGCCATTGTAAAACAGTTAAGTGAAGCTTGTCCGTGAAAAGGGGCTTCCCATTCCATTTGGTCCACTTTATCAAATCTATTTTTCTTTTTATTATCAGGCCTAATTTTGCCCCGTGGCGTGTCCAGGTCCTGATCCATGTTCCCACTTGTGGGTGTTCCCTCATGTGCTATGCTACACCTTTCTACAAAATTCTCAATGTCCCATCTTGCTTTGGGCCAATAATAATTGTGAGCCACCTTTTGAATGATGGTACCTATCTTCTCATGGTCCCCATCTGGTTTCACATGTAGGCTCCTTATTAAGTCTGCCCTATATCTTTTTGGAAGAACCAGCTGTCCGTGACCTTTGGATCTAGCTCCAGTCTTCCTATACATCAACTTGTTTTTCATGTAAAAAATCTCCCTTGCCTGGAGTTGTATGACAAGTTGACAATTTTCTGAAACAAGGCTTGAGTGTTTTATCCCCAGCCTGTGCCTTCCTCATCTCTTCTGGAGTGGTATCTAACATAATATCCTCCTCCTGTCTTGAGGTCGACCTGACCTGAAGGGTTGCCATATACACAGGTTTCCTTCTGCAACGGTCAGTGTCATGATTGTCCATCTGACAATTTTTACACCACCTTTTTCCTTGGTTGAAAGATTTTCTTTCATCATATTTCCTTTCATCGAATTGTGGGAATTTATTTTTATTTTCATACCGTGGCCTATCAAATTGGTGCTTACCTTTATTTTGATCCTTAGGATCAAATTTATTAAAGTTCTGTGGTGCCCTAAAGTTATCCACTTGTTTCTTTTTATTACCTGTTACCTCTGCTTGAGCTGCTTGATACCTTTCAGCAACATTTAGCAACTCACCCAGCCTCTCTGCACCTTGTTCCATGAGAAACTTTCTCAGGTCTGGAGCCATGGACTCTCTTAGTTGCTCTATAAGGACCATTTCCTTAAGATCTTGGGTTTTCCCCAGAGAAGTCCATTTCTCCAAGTATGTCTCTATTCGTGCAGAGAACTGGTGATAGGTTTCACCTGACAGTAGTTTAGCATTCCTAAATTTTTTCCTATAAAATTCTGCATTCTTTTCATACCTTAACAAAAGAGCCTGCTTTAGCATGTCATAATTTTCCTGATCACCTCTGCTCATTTTTGCAAAAACTTCATAAGCTGCCCCACGAAGTCCCTGAGATAACTTTAAGCTCCACCTTTCTCTCTCTAACCCATACGTGGTAGCTAATAGTTCATACCTATTTAGGTAGCTCTCTATATCATCGTCTTTCTCAACAAAATGATCTAAATGAAAATTCATAGCTGAGGTTGAGGCTCCTTGGCTAGCAGTGGCATCAGAGGCAAAGGGACTGGCACCATTTTCAGGAGCATGGCCCTGAAACTCAAACTCCCTTAGTCGTAATTCATGTTCCCTTTGTAATCTTTTCTCCTCCTTTTCTGCTTCCCTCTCTGCAGCTAATCTCTTGTCTTCCCTTTCTGCAGCTAATTTCTTCTCTTCCCTTTCTGCAGCTAATTTCTTCTCTTCCCTTTCTGCAGCTAATTTCTTCTCTTCCCTTTCTGCTTCCAATTTCTTAGCCTCTTTGTCAGCCTCAATCTGCAACCTCTTAGTCTCAGCCTCAGCCTGCAACCTCTTAGTCTCAGCCTCTAACTTTCTTTCTTCCTCTTTTTCTAATCTTCTTTCTTCGCGTTCAATAAATTTGTCACATTCCGTAGTGACATAGGCAGCCATAACTTGCCCATCTAATCCTAACTCTTTTGCAGTCTGTACAGCAGCAGATCGAAACTTGGCCAGGTCCGCCATTGTCTATCAGGTAAATTTCTACAATGTCTAACCAACAATTTAATCTCTAAATATATCTAATGGACAACACAGGCACCGTGAGCTCAACCTTATTTAATTCCACCCAAGGATACCTTTTAATTCTTATATTCCCTGAAGTGAATTACCCCCAATATTTTTAATAGGGAAAGATTCAAAATCCCAAGAGCGAGCCCCCAATATATGTGGTGAAGTGGGATGTTATAAATATTTATAGGGGACTTAGTGTACTGACTGAGATCAGCTGTGAAGGTATCTATATCTATTAAGAGTAGTGTATTATAGATAACCTTACTTGCTACCACATATCTATATATCTCAGTCAGAATTATTCTGGAATAGTGTGATGACTACGTTATGTGTCTAGGGTATGTGTATGATGAAGTGTAAGTCACAACAACAGACAGATAAACAATTTAATTTAATCCACTACTCTTGACAACACTGTGACACTCACATACATATAACACTCTATGAGAATATCTTAAGGAGTCACTGATAACTTTTCAAATAACAATATGTATTCATTGTTGTTATAAAGGTATATGTGTCCTGATTCAAATACAAAGGAACCAGGGATCACAATCAATTTTAATTACAAGTATATGTACAGACTTTATCAATATGAATATTGTAGTGACATATATTATTAAAAATATCCTATGTGTGTCAGTTGTGTAGTAGTAATATGAGGTAATACTGGTTTTGTTTTGTTCAAGCTCTGTTGGTATTTGTCATCATGACTTCAATAGTTTGTCTTTTGGGACTAGTATTGGAGATGTTCTCAGTTCCTGATATTAAGACAATTAAATTCCCCTCTGAATGTTATTTTTACAAAGTCATTTCAAGATGAGGGGACCTAATGTTGAGCTCAGCTGGCCAAATCAGCTTATCTTGCGTGATGGCGGCAGGAAAGGACTCCTCTGCTCGAATTCTCCCCTGGGCTCTGGAGACACCTCACTGATAGCTAAAAAGACCAAGGAGTATGCTGTCCGACTCTGGATTCAGCAAAGCTCTGACCAGGTGCTGCTCAGTACCATCAAGACCACGGTCCCACAATTCATAGAATAAACACAGATACGTTGATTAGCAATGAATTCTGGCACATTTACTGGCACAAATTCCCATCTGCTTATGTTCCAGGCTTTTATTTAGCAAAATATGAGCTGGCTTCAACGCACTGTTGCTTTATCAAGCTTATTTAAACAAGTGGTTTCGAACTAACGCTCCTAAGTGATTATATCAGCGAGTCTGGCCAATCGAGCCACGTTTCGACAAGTGTTTGAAAAAATGTTACCTTCCTACGTCTCCCTAACAACCAAGATAGTATTTATAGCCCGACCAATCGTGGTTAGTCTTTCATTTGTTGCGCTCCAATCAATTTGGAGTTTACATGGTAGGCTATTTCTGTAACGTAAGGTTTTTTTCAAACACGTTATAAAAAAATTTTATGAGCAGAAATGATTCCATGTTGTCAGGCATCCCCACTATTTTATTTTGGTTATAATTTATTAATTCCTGGACTATTTGCGTAACGTTTTACATATTCTTTGTCAGCAAGCCCTAAGGAACCCAAATATCCAAATTTAAAGGAGCTACGTGGCTGCGTTCAAAATATGCAATTACTTCTACCTCCTGTTTCGAAGATGTGCTGTCTGGGTACTGTAATGTTTTCAAACGTAAACCCATCTATTGTTATCTTTCCTAATAAGCGTTTTTTGTGATTTTAAAACCTAACTCTGGGAAGGGTAGTGAATTTATCACTGTCCGTCCGAAAAAAAATTAGTGCATGTAGTCTTACACGCGTGATGGCAGCATTTGTGTATCGCGCGACGCGTGTTTAGTGTTCGGCTTTCTGCCTCTCCCTTCTCGCTATCCTTTAGTCCATCTGTCTTTTGGTTTTTGGTAACATAGTGTAGAAAAAGACATGAATGGAATTTAAAATTTAGGTCAACTTGCATATTTCAAGGTTTTTCTTAGAAAGGCAGCACATTTTATTGTGTGTTTGGGAAACGCGTGTATGTTGCAGAAGGCCTTTAATATCAACGTGAAAGCGTTACAATTTGCCGACGAAGTAGAAAAGAAGGGGGATTTCGAGTACTGTCATTGTGACAGCACTGTTCTTTACCATTCTTCTTCCTTTATTTATTATATGTATTTATTAGGCTTTATATTTACTTGATAATTTATATATGTGGATTAGAATATTCCACGACACCAGGCTGCAAGGGGAGCACGTAAGAGCTGAGGCACAGTTGCAGAAGCTGGCAGCAGCCCGGAAAGAGAGATGTGACAAGCTGCCGTGTTCTACTCCACTACAGGTGGGAGAATTGGTGAGGAAAAGAATGCACTACGCTGAGAGATCCAAAATTCGTGACATGTGGTCAGAAGAGGAGTACATTGTTGTTCGTGCTCCCACAATGACAGGAGGTCCATATATCATCCAACGAACAGATAGAGCGAGTCCGAGCATTAGAGTCACTGGTAACGAGCTGAGAAGAAGTGAAGGCAAAGATGATTCTCCAGATTTGGTTGATACGACTGAAGCGCCAGAGGTAGTGATGTTGTCGGGACGACAACAAAATCAGGCGGGTAATATGTGACCGTGCCATCTTGTCAGCCCTATTGTCTCCGTGGTACACCCATCTTGTCAACCATATTGTCTCTGTGGTTTAGTGCCTTTTCACCACGTTATCTTCAAGGAGATTTATTACAAGACCATAATACAGCCTACAAATTAGTTGTGATTTTGCTCTAGAAATAGTTGTGTATATTTGTGTTTTCATGCCTTATAGAGCAATAATCGCGTGTGTTATTTACGTGGCGCAAATTAATACGCGCAGCGCGCAGTAAGTTGAGCGATTAGCCTAGGGCTTATAAAAGAGATAGCAAGCGGCGAAACAGGCCTATTTTTGAGAGAGCCGCCCAGAAGAGAACAGACGAAGTTAGACACACAGAGTCAATCTGTAGATGCATTGAGCACGTGAGTTAATTTAGCTTAGCATTAGTGTTCTATAATTCTGAAATTATATTGAGCGTGGCTATTTTAATATTTAGTGAAATACATAGATAGATGTAGTATGAAAGTATTTCATACATGAAACCAGGCAGAGAAGCGATCTATTACGTGAATTTAGATGATATTAACTTGTTAGCAAAATAGCAAGATGACAGCCACGTGGTGATGACTTTAGTTTTAGTTGTTAAGTTAAGAATAATTATATTTTTATTCTTTAATGTAAGAGCATTGAAGTTTAGTGGTTTCTGGTGAGATTAGAGTCACGCTAGGGTGCGTAAGGCACGTTGAGACAGGTGTTTCTCTGTTTGCTCCTGGTGGAGCATGGAAACACCAATGCGGCTGGTGTCCATCACAAACCCACAAGAAGTATTTTTATGCTATTACAGTGGTTGTTTCTGTAACAATGTGTTTCATGTGATGAGTTCCCAATCTCATCAGGGGTCATATACGACACGCTTGTGGCCAGGCGCACCAGTCGTCACTTACGACATGTTCAGAGTGCAGGAACGAGTATTGATGTGGGTCGGTTGAGAAGTAGTAATTTATTCTCATTACTGGGAGTATTTGTTGTATATGTATTTAAGAATATTATTTTATGTCCAGTTGATTATTATTTAATTATTGTTATGTGAACAATGGTTTGTGAGAGCACGTGGGCGTACTTGGAAATGTATATTTCTCTTCTCCGCTCCTGAGGGAGCATGGGGCCACCAGTGTGGTTTGCTTCCGCATGAAGCATTCAGATGCTCTTGCAGTAGTGGTTTCGGTAGCAACCTATGTTATACGGTGAGATTGCCAGCCTCATGCACAACACCATACTAGTCGCATTGGACGACACGCAGGAGTGTGTGATATAGTTGAGGGTATCAGGTGGGCGCATGTTTGCCGTATGGTAAGTGTTATTATGTGTGCTATTGATGTTCACTTAGACATTGTTTTATATATTGTTTCTTTCAGAAAGTCTATGAACACTGACTGGGTGTTTGTTTGGTTTTGTTCGGTAGTATTAAATGTTGATCTGTATAAGGCTTTGTGTTGCTTGAATTGCTAAGTCTGCTGCTGAGAGGGTTGCAAGCAACCAATAATTGCAACCCCTGTCAAACGATCCTTAATAAATTTTCTTAGTGTATGGATCTTGGGTGTGAGGTAGCCACATCGACATAAGTTCACCTCAACCACCACACCTAGCGCCCTGTCACAAACACACACACACACACATATATATATATATATATATATATATATATATATATATATATATATATATATATATATATATATATATATATATATATATATACGAGGGGCGTTCAGAAAGTAATGCATCACATCGTTTTTCTCAGCTAATAATGATAAGATAGGAAACTCTTTACAGAGCGATACAACAGGAAGGAATCTGATCATCAGAAGGAGTCCCTCCGTCCGACAAGTGTTTCGGCCCGATATACTCCTTTACACTCTAAGGGTGGCGGGCCCACTTGGGTCATGACTCCCAAGCGAGTATATATATATATATATATATATATATATATATATATATATATATATATATACTGCTACTCGTCAAAAGTCAAGGGTGTGGTGAAATTACAGTGATGCAACGTTAAAATTCCTCCATTTATAAAGATAACAGGTAAAATAACATGTAGGGATAAAAATATTGGTAAGATACGCTGATACATTCTCGCCCACGCCAGCGTTTTCTAGCGCCATTGAAAACTAACTAGTAATAACATGCAGACTAACGGCCTATCCTTTTAGACGGGGTAGAAACGGAGATAAAAGGAAAAAAATTGTGGCGGTCTGAACACGTGTTTAAATCTAAAGGCTAGAAGACGCAATTTGTAGTTTTAAAGGAAAAAATTACGCCACTAGTTGACACAATGTAAGGAATTGGACAAAAAACGACCTTAGCTCTTGTCAGAAACAGACGTATCTTGGACGTTCTACGGTAATTAGTCGTTTTAGTTTGAATATAGCGGAAAACGCCGTGAACGAAGGTACAAAAACAAATTTCAAAAACTAACCTGGAAAAAAGTAGGTTTTTCTTAATAATAAGATTAGGAGAATAAAAACTAGCTAGTTTGATAGCCCATCTTTACCTGAGAAATAATATACTTTTAATTACACAGACGGACAGATAACACGGAAGATATTGATGAAAGACTGTATTGTTCAATACAGACTAGCCGACAGTTATTTGTGCATACTTCTCACAAAATTCACTTTTGACGCGTCCTTGAGCCAAACGCAGAAAAACAAACTGCATGTGGACAAGGGGCAATCAGGGGAGGGTAGAAGCTAAAAATAACTTAGCATAGAAATCTTATACGTAAGTCGGGGAAAATTTGTGTAGTTTTTTGTAGTTTCGTCTAAAACCAAGTGTAATTTTGGGAAAAACCAAGTTCGGACGGACAGACCGACATAAATATATTACACACTAGACAGAAACTGGACCTAAATTGGACATTGTAGTTTAAATATTTGAACGGTAGAGGGGAAGTCCGCTGATTGGACGAAAGCGTTCATATTATAGAAAAAAAGTAGAGGCAAGTGCCATTTTGTTGAAAACTGTCCATATACACAGTTCGTTAATGCTAGAAGAGTGATTTCCAGGAGATATTATATATTATCAGTGGGACGCCATAGTCTAGCCAGCAGCTCAGCTGAGTTTTGCTAGTACAACGTAACTGTGTTTTCAATTTTGAATTGTGAGTTTCTGGTCTGGCAATGCGCTAGTGCCAGATGCTTTGAAGAGGTCCAAGAGTGGATGATTAAGAAGCCTACCGTTTTACTCCAGCAACTGTGAGGAGTGGGCCACTGGAAGTCTTTACTACATCGTCACAGGCCAGATAAGCTGAAAACCTGGCCTGCAGTGGATTCATCAAATTTTTCCACAATAAAATAAATTAACAAAATCCTGGTGTATAAAAACTATACCTCAGTTCCATATTTCAAAGACAATGACTATTGTAAACAGAGATCGGGTATGATGAAACCACCCCGACTAGACATCCAGTGCTAGTTTTCCAAAGACACTGTAGTTAGTGTTAATATTAACAAATGTAACAATATATCTATGTACACAATTTTCATTTTGATTATTCTATATATATATATATATATATATATATATATATATATATATATATATATATATATATATATATATATATATATATTTTATATATATATATATATATATATATATATATATATATATATATATATATATATATATATATATATATATATATATATATGCACTTTTATTGATAAATACATATTGTTTCATACGTCCTGACCAGAAGACAATTTGGTTCAGGACTAAATAAATTCTCAAAAAATTGTAAAATTTAAATTCTAAAGCCAGTGTTAGTTGATTTGATCATAGAGCTTATTATTATTAGACTTAGTGTTTACATGTGTGTGTCTGTGTATTGAATTACCTACACATCACATTTCATTACCCTAGACATTAAACGTAGCTACCATACATAATAGCAGAATAAGTCTGTTTGAGGTCATAAGTGGTAGCAGAAAGGCATTCTGTAACTCACATAAACTGTTATCTTCAGGAGCCTTCACAACTGACCTCACCCAGTACACTAGGTAACATAGCAACCACGCAATAACATCAAAAACCACTACAAAGGGCCACCCTATTATTTTCAATACACTTTTATATAAGCGCATAGAATGATTAAATGAAGGAAGTTTTTAGTAAAAATGGGTGCTATATTTTCCTCTGACAGTCCTCTATGCACGTAAAGCATAAAAACAACTCACTGACAACCATGGTGATCATGTGCAATTTGGTTTGCTGACCATAAGTTCACATTTTTAATCTGTGTTTTCAAACTTCCGTACAACCAAACAGGTGAAGTAATCGTGCTGATTGACATTCCACGTGCAATGGCGACTTTTCGTGAACAGAGTTCACTCTTTATTTGTTTTACAATCAGCAGACTTAAGGTAGTTTCATCACTTGCAAAAACCATGCCACCGAGAAGAAGTCTTGACACCTTACAAAGAATGAGGGCTATAGCGTGGGTTGAAAGTGGTTTATCTGTCCATGAGGTTGCTAGACGGCTTGCAGTGTCACACTCTACTATCCAAAGAATTTTGGAGAGATTTCAGGCCACAGGAAGTGTGGAGGATCGCCACCGGCCAGGTCGCCCTAGATGCACCAATAGACATGATGACCGGTACATCTTGTTGTCAGCCCTGCGCCATCGAACAGTGACTTGTTCCACTCTAAGATGTCAGCTGAGACAAACTGTAAACGTTAATGTCAGTCAAAACACCATTCGCAAACGTTTACATGAATTTGGACTGGCTCGACGTCCTGCAGTCAGAATCCCTCTTACTCCTGCTCATCGCAGAGCCCGTGTTGCTTGGTGTTGCGAGCACATCCGATGGACAAGGCAACAATGGAGTCAAGTTCTCTTCACTGATGAATCTCGCTTCACTGTGTTATTCAATGATGGCAGGATTCGAGCTTGGAGACGACCAGGAGAGCGATTTACTGATGACACAATTCGAGAGGGGGATCGTTATGGTAGGGGTTCTGTCATGGCCTAAGGAGGCTTCTACAGACACGGCAGGACCCCACTCTACATCATCCAAGGCAACTTGACCGGCCCAAGATACCAGAACAAAATCTTGAGACCAATTGTTCAGCCTGCTCTGGAGGCCATTGGTGGTAATGCCATCCTCCAAGATGATAACGCTCGACCCCATCGAGCTCGTGTGGTGAATGAGTTTATTCAGCAACATGGGATCATCAGGATGGCGTGGCCAGCTCATTCACCTGACCTTTCTCCGATTGAGCACCTCTGGGATGTCCTTGGTCGAAGATTGTCAACAAATCACCCCCTGCCAATGGATGTTGCACAGCTGACTGCATTTCTGCTTCAGGAATGACAAGCTGTTCCTCAGGATACTCTTCGGACCCTTGTGGACTCGATGCGTCTACGCTGTCTTGAATGCCTTGCTGCAAACGGTGGTCATACCCGATTTTGAAATGTCTATTTGTCCAATATCTATTGTGTGACTTTTGAAAAGGTGGGTAACACAGTTCACAGCTTCATTGCGTTTGAATGTGTGTTTCCATTTCTTTACGTGACATGTCAATTTGGTATTCAATAAATGCCGTTTTGACTTATACCAATTACGTTTATATCAGATTTGTTTAATGGTTTCAACCAAGGTTTTTCTAAGTGGCCCTTGACATTTGACGAGTAGTATATGTATATATATATATGGGACCCAAAGATGCAGCAGCAGTCAGCGACCCATAGCTTGACTGCTTGCGTCAGGGTCAGCAAACCAGAGCTGACCAAGACCCTACTCCACCTCCACGTGGTGGTCCTGGAAACAGGCTGCATCACTGCAGTCTGGCTGAGAGAGTAGGGATCAAAGAGGGAAGGCAAACCCGGTCCCAAAAAATGCTGTGCTGAAGTCGGATGTGTCGGCCGAAAGGCGCAGATATCGCAGCTCCGATGTAAACAGACACAACGCAACCAACGTCCTTTTCAGGACGAAGAAGAAGAAGAAGAAGAATATATATATATATATATCATCATCATCATCATCTCATCTCAACCCGTAACCCGTTATGGGTCGTAGGGGTGCCATGGTGGAAGCATCAGCAGACAGGGTCCTCCACTGCTCTCTATCCTCAGCAATGCGTACAAGTGTGGAAAAACCGTGTCCTGCCCATTCTTTGATGTTATCAGTCCAGGATTTTCTTTGCCTTCCTCTTCTCCGTTTACCTTCGACTGTTCCCTGGAGGATCATTTTCGAAAGGGAGTCATGACGAGTTACATGCCCAAACCAGGCAAGCTTTCGACGTTTTACTACTGACAAAAGTGGTTCTTGGTGGCCTGCATAGGTGTTTATCTTCTCTCTAACATAGACATTTGTTTTGTGCTCTTTATAGCAAATGCGCAAAATTCTTCTATAACATTTATGCTCGAAAGCCTGAATCCTTCCCTCCGTATCTGCAGTGAGTGTCCAGCTCTCACACCCATATAAGAGAATAGATAATACAAGTGATTTGTATAATTTGATCTTCACAGGAAAACTGATGTTACTTTTCCAGATCACATTCAGTCTTGTCATGGCAGCTGAGGATATATATATATATATATAATATATTTATAAATCAAAATATATATAAATATAATCTTATAAATATAGAAGAAGTGTTAAGAATAGACAGTCCTAAGGAACTACATAATATAGTCAAACAATATTTAATATGTGTGCTTTCTGTGCTTCTCTATGGTACGGAATGCTGGAGAGTTACAGAGAATGAAATGTCGAAATTGTCCTCTTTCCACACAACATGCCTAAGAAAAATTCACCGAATCTTTTGGCCGAATACCATCACCAACCAAGATCTGTTTACTCGGAGCAAGCAAGAGGACATGCACACCATCATAGCTGGCAGACGCTGGAGTTGGGTTGGCCATGTCCTCAGAAGAGACCCCGATGCCATCTCAAGAACAGCTATGCTTTGGACCCCTGAAGGAAAACGAAAGAGAGGCCGACCAAAAACAACCTGGCGAAGGACTGTGGAGGCTGAGATGCAAAGAATGAACCAGAGTTGGGGCACTGTACGAAGGATGGTCGCCGACCGAGCAAAGTGGAATCAATTTGTTGTTGCCCTACAAGACGCCACTAGGCGTGATGGCCACTGACTGCTTTGACGGTCGGCGGCTAAGGATCAAAGAAGAAGAAGAATATTTAATACGAACAAATGTTAATATATAGTGGCTCGGAATGTGAAGGTCTGATGCTGTTCTTACAATACATATGACTTTTAATAGGCGAAAGTCAATTAAATATCTGTTAAAGTCAGTTATATAACTGTAACCACCAGGTCTTTACACCCCTCCATTTTAATATTATTCTTGTTCAGAGTTTCTTCTTTATTTTTTTTTTAATTTGTTGTTTGTTTGTTTATTTATTTAACGTAAAAGCATAATTGTGATTGTCCCTATTTACAATGATTTGACAAATGTGATGCCACTTTCTCTTATCGGCAGTTGTTCATATTATTTTGAATTGAAAACAATATATATCCTAATTATAACCCATCAGAGGTTGAACGGGATATTTATTTTCATTAATTAAAAAAACAAAATCTTACTCGATGCTTATTCTTGCTACTAGCCCTGGTATTGGCCAGCCGAAAATGGCGTCTACGTCGTTCAGCCTCGTTTTCGATTCTGACATAGTTCGCGTAACTCTAAATACTGTATCAAGGGGCACTAGTTGTAGAGACACAACCCTTGGAGAACGGGTCTATTCATACACACTTTATACAAAGCCAGACAGAGAGCACGTAAGAACCGGGTAGGTATTTTTTACAACAGACAATATATATATATATATATATATATATATATATATATATAAATATATAAATATATATATATATATATATATATATATATATATATATATATATATATATATATAAAGCAAAGTTGAC
>JAMPIV010016971.1:0-197500 GCA_024509875.1 Oreohelix idahoensis | reverse complement strand
CTTTCGGATATCAGTGAGTACTTACATCTGTCGTAAAGAGGTTGAAGAGTAAGACAAGGTAAAGATGAACACAGTGAGGTCAAACTATGTAAGTTCCCTGAGTCTAACTGTTGAGGTTGAATTCTTCTCAGGGTTCCTATTCGCCACCTCTAAGATCTCACTATGTGTACACTAGGCTCTGTGATGTTGTCTGTCTGAGTGTGTCTAGGGAAAAATGTGTAAGACTATGACTGAACAGAGACAAACAGAACTAAAAAACTCAATAATATTAAAAGAAGCAAGACTGTTTGTTAAAGTTGGGTTATGTATATAGGGGATATTTTCATATATACAATAATTTATTATTCCTGTCCCCGTTTATCTTTTGGGCAGGAATTTCCACCCAAAGCAACAAATTATTGGTTACAGTCTGTACATAAATAGTTTTTGGATCTCTGTCCATAAAATTTCACTAACTACAAAAAGTCACTGGGAACAAGTACTCTCACAAGTCTGGTTTGAAACTTATTTAAAACTCTATACTTAAATCTGAAAGTTTGTAGTTTTAATCATTCTCGGTATGGAAAGTCATAAGTTGTGGCTGTTCTTTTATTTTAGAATATTTGAATAAACTGTCCAGTGCCTGGAATATAGGCACTTATCTTCAGAATGGGTCTGACGTTATTGTAGGCTCCAGAAGAGTGTTGATTCACCACATCTTTCTTGACATGAAGACGTAAAGAATGTAGCTGCATTCAATTTGACGAGCATCCATTCAGAAACGCAGTCTTCTACAGATCTCTTAGAAATATTTATATATATCGGGTGATATCGTTCCCCAAGCAAAGAAATATCACATAATAATACACAAGTGACTAGCAATCAATGGGCACAGAAGATTGCTCTCTCTCGTCCAGACAGCAAAGGCATTCGGTCACTGAAGCTTTGTGTCTGCTCTCACTGTGTCTTGGGTTCTCACAATTTTCAAAAAACCATCTATACTAACTTGGCGTTATATTTTATCCCCCTAACTTACTCTACCCCGACCAATCAAATCACACGTCTAGAAATTTCAATTTTCTCACGCAATCAAATGGAGCAGGGTTACAAGTGCGCATGCTAGTCTGGTCGCAATTTTATTTCTACAATATCTTGGTTATTTATGGGGCGATTTTAAATATTAAAAGTGATTATTACACAGACGATTGTCCTCTATCGTCCTACATAGTTTTCTTTTACTTATTTGTCTTAGTTTTCATCTTGTTAATTTTTTCTTAATTTATGGTGCTCTTATCCCTGAACTAAAATATTAATACAATAAATGTTCTAAGTCCAGGTAATTTATTATAAAGAAAGTCTTTATGATATAATATTAATCACTATCATCGTTTTCTTCAAACCATCACTTTCATTTTCATTATCTAAGTTTCTTTTCAAATACACAGTTTAGGCTTTATTTTTCTGTTAAATCCACCTCTCATCTTCCCCTATAGAACGAGGTGACAACTTTTTTTTTCTTTTCTCTCTAATGGCTAAATCGTACAGCGGTCGTTCACATTTAATTGGGGCGGGTGGAGTTTGCGCATCTGTGTTAGGGGATGGGACTTACCCCGCGTTTAGTGTTTGAAATTCACATTGTAAGTTGCCGATGGCCCTAGTAACCGTTGCTAAGGCAGTAGTTATTAATAGATTTTACAAGTTAGTTAATTTCCTACTGTTTATTTTTTAGTGGTACGGTTTGCCCCTGTCCTAGGCAAATATTCAAATCTAATAGTGGTGGGGTTTATTGGTTGAAACTGTACGATACTTGAGATTTGAAAGAGGAATTTATTGAGCGGGGTGTAACACGGATGGATTTTACTACAGATCTCCCCTGTTTAAAAGCCTGCATACCAATGCAGCTTTATAATCTGTTTTACATATCTGATCTAATTAACTCAACTAGACTTTATAAGTATCCTGGGTTTCTGCAGATGGGTTCCTTCTCAAGAAATCCGCCCCAACATTCTGCGATCCAGGAATGTATTCAATGGTAAACGAATAAGGTTGAATGAGCAAAGACCACCTTAACAAACGTGCGTTACCATGTTTTGCCTGAGCCAGAAAAACCAGGGGCTGATGATCTGATTGCACCACAAAATGTCTACCATACAGATATATCTGGAATTTCTTGATCGCCCAGACCAAAGCCAAACATTCTTTTTCAATAGTTGAGTAATTTTGTTCCGCTCTGTTAAGTTTGTGGATGGCATACGCAACTGGGTTTAATTCCCCGTCAGATGAGGAAGACCTTTGTAACAATTTGGCTCCCAATCCCACACTACTAGCGTCCGTTCTCACCACAAACTCCTGACTCAAATCAGGTAGTTTCAATATAGGCTTGCTGGTGAGTTTTTGCTTTAACTCATTGTATGCCAACTCACATTCTGCTGACCATTCTATTTTATCTGGTTTTCCTTTACGAGTTAGATCGGTCAGAGGAGCACACACAGAGTTAAAATGTTTAATGTACTTTTGATAAAACCCACACAGTGAGACAAAAGATCTCACGTCCTTCTTAGTCTGGGGTCTAGGTGCTCTCTGCAATTTCTCTAGGTTCTTAGGGTCAGGGGTCATGCTACCCTGATGTACAGTATGCCCCAAGAACTTCAATTCCTTGCATCCAATACAACATTTAGTTGGTCTAGCAGTTATGTTTGCCTCTCTGAGTCTGGCAAATAACATATTAAAAGAGTCAACATGTTCCTCAAAAGTTTCTGTGGCGATGAAGATATCATCCATGAAATTTGTAATGCATGGATTTTTCAGGGGATCCAATAGTTTTCTCATCATTCTAGAAAACACACTCGGAGCGTTTTTCAACACAAACGGCAACATATTAAATTCATAGTGCCCTTCCGATGTGCTAAAAGCTAGATAAGGTCTAATCTCAGGCTTCACTGGAATCTGATAGTATCCCTTGCTGAGATCCACCTTTGAGAAACATTTGGCCTTATTCAATCTAGCAAACAGTTGATTTGTATCAGGTAGTGGATCCACCTGGCTTTCTGTGATAGCATTCAGTTTCCTATAATCTATGCACAGTCTATGTTCTCCAGAGGGTTTTCGCAACAATACCACACTGGAACTATAAGGAGATTCATTATGAGAAATAATCCCTTCTTGTAGCAAATATTCTATCTCCCCTTTTAAAGCTTGCTCTTTAGCGAATGGGATAGTATAGGCTCTCATACAGATGGGTGTTGGGTCTAGCAGTTTCATATCATACTCCAACAAGTTGGTGTGCCCCGGTTTGTCCGTTAACACGTCTGTATGATTTTCCAGAACCTTCGGAATCTTTTCCCTCTGCCCTTTTGTCAGATGATTACTGATCTTTACATGTGCAGGCGTTTCACTTGTTTTTAAGGGATATTCGTAAGAGGTGAGAGGTTCGTTTTTCATCTCAGTGGCTATGGCTAAGTGATAAAGTCTCTTTTAGTTGATAACTCTATTTTCTTTGCTCATCATCAGTTGATAAATATAAGCTCACTAGAACATCACCAGAGCTACATGCTGTGTTGTTGTGTTGCTTGTGGTTTGAGTATGGAATGTCAACTCGACCTACGCAGTGGTGTGTAGACATAGATTGTGAGTATAATATGCGAATGATAAGAAGAGTTCGTAGTGTTGACAAATGGTCCTTTTCTCACACTCATGTATGGCTGGAAGTCATCGACACCAACGACTGTGTACCTTTGCTACAGTTTAATTGGACGTACACACTCGACAGCACGAATAGTGACAAATCACAGGTTGGCATAATACATCATAGTACAGTGGATAAATGGTCTTGCAATGATACATGGGCACTCATGTAGAATAATAGCATAATGGACTGTCAGTAGACAAGCACTCAGTATTGCCCATATATATATATCATCTGAGTTTACTGACAAAGCACGTCAGATTATAAACAACATTCAAGATGGCTTCTAGACCTAATCTCGTCTAGCGAAGATTCCTTGAAATAATATTCAGCACATATTTTTTCATATAATCATATTGAACCGCTAGTACTGGGTTCTCATGTGTAGCAGTGATCTCTGGACTCATCAAGCGATAATACGGGGTATCCCTTTCTCTTCTTGAAAGTCACAAAATATTTGGATACAAGATGGCTTCTCTCGTGAGCTGTCACTCACGTTTGGATACAGATAAAGAATCTGTATTACAGTTAGTCATTCATTAAATGTTCTCATAGCTCTGTAGATTCTATCATGATACAATTGACTTCATCATACAAGATATAGTGCTGCTAGGAGTGAATGTCATCTTCATCTAGTTAAATATATTCTCTCAGACGTACAAATCGTGCCTATCGAAAAACGGTGGCTTCGTAAGAGAGTTCATAAGGAGTATCTTTTGTTACCTTGGTATCAGAAATATGATTCTGCCATTCCTTGGCAATAAGAATAAACACTGGGGTAAAGCATACACGATAGGTCTAGACGACTATCACTTTCCCCATAAATACTGAGATCACTTTTTCCGGCGACAAGCCGCTACACAAAAATCACAGCCCCATCAGGGCGAAGCCAAATCACACCACTCTAGCGACACATCCGCCGAACAGCCCTTTGACCTTTCTAACGACAAAAGACCATATAGTTCGACTTAGATATGTAAAGATATACAGATATAAGAAGACTCGTCCTACCCAGACAAACAATACACATAAATTCAGGCCATAGATACACTGAAGCAAGAACAACCTATTTCTACCCAAACAAAGAATAAATCGCAGTAAAACTGGATTCATCCGCGGAGTTCGATTGAAAGTGACGACACTCCTTTCAAGGGAAGTAACTCAATAATGACTTTTCCTTAAGCACTAAAAAGTATCTATTTTGTTTACAAAATATTTGCGAACATAACAAGCATACAAATGTATTATATTGTAAGATATCAAAGACTGCACGTAACACCAAGGTCATTAAGTGTGCATCTCCCAGTGTTCCCCTATCATGGAGGTTCACATGATAGACCTTTTCTTTTCCCTTCTTGTCTATCTTATAGTTTGTTCTAGATACCCTTTCTAGAACGGTGTATGGACCTTGCCATCCAATCTGAAGTTTGTTGCTACTGCCGGGTAACAGAAGAAGCACCTTCTCTCCCACGGCAAGCTCCCTATCCTTCGCTTTCTTATTGTAATATGCAGCATGTTTCTTCCTGGCTTGTCTTAGGTTTTCAGTTGCGAGTTTCCAGCCAGTTTTTAAACGAGTGGTCAGCTCATTCACATACTGATATGATGAGGTAAAAGTCTCTTCTGCCTTCTCATCTGTCCATGTCCTCAATAAGGCTTCCAATGGACCTTTTATGGGCCCTTTTTTATTTTTATTTGGCCGACCCATTATTTATATAATTGGAAGTGTGGTGGTGGTGACTTTTCTCCCTTTTGCTATCACACATGAACCATCCACTACCAATCCTTTTCTTACTGGGGTTTCCCCGTAGTTTCAGTTTCAAAGTGAGAGGACTTCCCTCTCTTCTATTTTCATCCAGTTTCAGAAATTCCGACCAAGGGATCGTCGGGTGGGACTGGGTTGAGGCACTTTATGTTCAATACGCATAGTGGCCATTCTACTTGGTTTTTGTGAAGACTGTGTGTGAAAAGGGGTTTTCCTATCCACCGTGTCTACCTTATTATATTTATTTTTCCTTTTATTTTCAGGCCTGTTTTCACCGTAGTGCTTTTGTAGGTCCTGATGATTTTCCCAACGTGTGGGCGTTCCCTTGTTGCATTGGTCACAGGCTTCCACAAATTCTGCAACATCTGCAGTTACGCCTGGCCAATAGAATTTCATAGATGCTCTTTGACCTGTCGTACCTATTTTCTCATGTACACCGTTTGATGCAACATGCGATCTTTTTATCACCTTCTCCCTTTATAAAGTGGGAAGGACCAGCTGTCCATGACCATTGGAACCAGTTCCAGCCTTCCTATACATTAATTTATTCTTCATATAAAAGTCTCCTTTGTTTGGAGGGGTATGGCATTTTGGGAGTTTCCTAAAACATGGCTTCAATGACTTGTCTTCAGCCTGTGCTTTCCTCATCTCCTCTGGATGAGTATGTATTGGGTTATCTTCCTCCTTCTTTGACCGTGACCTGGTCTGTACTGCTGCCAGGATCACTGGTCTTTTGGGATTTCCCAAGAACACATATTTACACCCCAATATCAGAGGGTAGATTGGTTCGTTTATCACTGCTGCTCTAATCACTCCTTCCACAAAGCGAGTTTTTACATTTATTCTAGCAATGGGAAGTGTCATTGTCGCTACTTCCTTAGTCGCCCCTTGAATCTCCACTGTTTCTGTGGTATATTGATCTGGGTGCACTAGGTGAGAACTCACGACTGAGTCAAAATTCAATCCAGTATCATAAAGGCACCTTATGGTGGCCCCGTTGCATACTACATCTTCACAAACAGGGGGATGATAAGGTTCCTGCTGTCCAGTAGGATGTTCCTTTTTTCCCTGGTTTCCTGTTTTCATACATGCAGGATGATGAGGAGGTTTCTTCTTACAGTCTCTGGTGTTATGATTGTCCCTCTTACAAAATTTACACCATCTTCCTTCTGGTCTGTAAAATTTCCTGTCATTTGCTTGGGGATTTTTATCTCTAGGGTCAATTCTGGGCCTATCATAGTTGGGTTTAAATCTCTGACCTTGATCTCTATTTTCAAGCCTATTTTGATTTAGGGGGGCTTTATTGCTTTCTGGTTGTTTCTTTTTCATTCCCACTACTTCTGACTGAGCTGCCTGATACCTCTCAGATACATTAAGGATCTCCCCCAGCCTCTTTGCACCTTGTTCCGTGAGAAATTTTCTCAGGTCTGGAGCCATGGACTCTCTCAGTTGCTCCATCATAATCATTTCCCTTAAATCTTGGGTTTTCCCCAGAGCAGTCCATTTCTCCAGGTAAGTATCTATTTGGGCAGAGAACTGGTGGTAGGTCTCCCCGGAAAGTAGTTTAGCATTTCTAAATTTTTTTCGGTAAAATTCACTATTCTTTTCGTATCTAATTAGGAGAGCTTGTTTTAGAATATCATAATCTTCTTGGTCTTCCCTGCTCAATTAGGCGAAGACTTCATAAGAGGTGCCCCTAAGTCCTTGTGATAATTTTAAACTCCACTTCTCTCTGTCTAACCCATAAGTAGTAGCTAGTCTTTCGTATCTACTGAGATAGGACTCAATCTCGTCGTCCTTCTCCACAAAAGGATCTAAGTGAAAGTTCATGGCTGAATTTGATGCCCCCTCACTTGCACTAGCATCAGAGGTAGATGGGCTGTTACCATTCTCTGGAGCATGGCCTTGCAATTCCAATTCTTTTAGCCTTAGTTCGTGCTCCCTTTGCAATCGTTTGTCCTCTGCTTCCCTCTGCAATCGTTTGTCCTCTGCTTCCCTCTTGTAGTGGTTTTTGATGGTACTGTATGGTTGTGGTATTTCCTAGTGTAATGTATGAGGTCAGCTGTGAAGGCTCCTGAGATAAATGTAGATGTGAATTACAGAAGGCCCTTCGTACTACCACTTACGACCTCAAACATATCTTTTTTTCTATTATGAATGTAGCTACGTTAAATAAAGTCTAGGGTACTGAAATGCAATGTGTTGTAGTAGAACATACAAACACACACAGGTAATTAAAGTCTAATAATATTAATAAAATTCTATAACACACTGAACTAACTCAGGCTATTTTAGTTTAAATATCAAAATTTTCTTTAAATTTATTTGTTCTGAACCAATGTTTTAGTTGGTCAGAACATATGAAATGTTATGGAGTTATAAATGGAATGCATAAATATATGGCATAATAAAATGGAATGTGTGTACACAAGTATTTTATCAGACTAGTTAATATTAATTATATTTCTAATGTCTCTGGGAAACTATTACTGGATATGCTGTTGGGGTGGTGTCATCACACCCACTCTGTGACTAGAACAAGCTGTGTCCATTGTTTTATGAACTTTAATAAATGTATCTTTCCCAAAGTCAGTATATTTATGAGGGGAAATATTTATAAATTCTTTAGGAGTATGGTGAATCCTCAGCAGGCCACTAAATCACTCATCTTGTCTGCGAAGATCTAATGCTGGATTCCGGTGGCCCACTCCTCTCGGTAGCTAGAATACAATGGTAGCCTGCACCGACACACTGTTTGGCTGCACACACATCTGCTTGTGCAATCTTGATTACTTATGTGGCACTACCCTAGTGCCACAACAAAAACTCACAATTCTGAAACAAAATTTGTGCTGTGTCAGTACTCTATTTACTGCACCACTCTTACACACAGCACAACACATCAACAATACACAGAATGGGTCAGATCTCTCTGACCACACAGCACCTCTTACCCAGTTGTTTTCATATAGTACTAGTTCCCCAAGACTGCATGGCATCTGAGATATGTTCAATAGTTTCCTTTTATTCAATAAGATAGGTGATATGTTCCCACTGATCTCAACAATAGATCCGCCTTCCATAGTCTTAGTTAGGCGTCCATATATTTTGTTTATCTCTAGACCCTGAACTTGGGCTGGGGACCTAGAGCGAGCACTTACTTGTCGTAATCATTTTATATGATATGGCAGTATCAATCACTCGAGATATTAAAATGTACAAAATAAATACTTTCATTCTTACCAGAATTCAGAATTGAGAACACAGTTAATTGCTAGCAAAACTCAGCTGAGCTGCTGGCTATATGATGGCGTCCCTCTAAATGTATGTACTATCTTCTAGGAACAACACCACAGGCAATAACCACTGTGTCTCTGGACAGTATTATATCAAATGGCAAAAATGCGCATCTCTGTCCCGCTAATATGATTACAATTGCCCAATCACCGACTTCCCCCCCTAACTTTTCAAATCTACAACCAAAAGTCAAATTCAGTCAGATCTCAGTCAAGTGTGTATTATTGTCTGTTGGTCCGTCTGTCTCTACTTGGTTTTTCATAAAAAACACACTTGGTTCTACATGCAATATCCTACACAAATCTGCCTCCTAAGTTATTTTTAGCCACAATTCTCCACCTTTCCCCTCTTTTACATTACAGCTTGATTTTTGCATTTGCGTGTCTCAAGGCCAAGAATTTGAAGCTTTTTGTGAAAGTTTGCACAACAGTACTGTCGCTGGTCTGATGTGAACAATACAGTCTTTTGTCAATATCTTCCTTGTTATCTATCCGTCTGTATAATTTAAAGTATATTAGTTCTCTGCTCAAGATGGGCTATCAAACTAGCTAGGTTTTATATTCATAACTCTATTATTAAGAAAAAACATATTTTTCCTCAAGTTTAGTTTTTTAAAATTTGTTCGAGAACCTTCTCTACGGCGTTTGCCGCTGAATTCAAATAAAGGGACAAAGTATCGAAAAGCGTCCAAGAAATGACTGTTTCGAATAAGAGCCAAGGTCTTTTTTTGTCCATTTCCTTACATTGTGGCAACTAGTGACGTGATTTTTTTTCTTTTTACCACCAATTGCGTCTTTTTAGCCTTGCTAGAATCAAACACGTGTTCAGTCATATTTTTCCTTTTTTGATCTCCGTTTCCCTCCCGTCTACAAAGGGTAAACCGTTTCGACTGCACGTCTAACAAGTTAGTTTGACTGGCGGTGGGAAATGCGGGCATGGGCGAGCATGTCTCCTAGTATCTTACGCATTATTTTTATCCCTACATTTTATCTTTATATTGGGAGATATTTTAACGTTGTATCATGGTAAATTCATCACACCTCTGCAATTGTTTGTCCTCTGCTTCCCTCTGCAATCGTTTGTCCTCTGCTTCCCTCTGCAATCGTTTGTCCTCTGCTTCCCTCTGCAATCGTTTGTCCTCTTTTCCAGCCTCTAATTGTAATCTCTTTTCTTCCTTTTCAGCCTCTAATTGTAATCTCTTTCTTTCAGCCTCTCTATCAGCCTCTAATTTCTTAGTCTCCTTATCAGCTTCTAATTGTAAGCGTTTCTCTTCCCTATCAGCTTCTCTTTTAATAAACTTGTCACATTCTGAAGTAACATACTGAATCAGAATTTGCCCCTCCATGCCGAGTTCTTTTGCTGTCTGCACGGTAGAGGATCTAAATTTTGCTAAGTCTGCCATTCTTTCTTTCCAATATCACTATTCAATACTTATGTAATAATGTAACAACTACTTACTTACTTACTTAGTCGTTCCCCTTCTACCGTGAGGTGTAGAGGTTTGGAAGAGAGAGCGCCAGACCATTCTATCAGCTGTCTTCTTCCTGGCCTGGTTCCATTCTAGTCCTCGGTCCTTCAAAGATTGTCTAATGTTGTCCTCCCAGCGGACTCTGGGTCGTCCTGGAGGTCTGGATCCCTGGCTCTTTGTTTCCCATGCTTGTCGTGGTAGCCGATCTTCTCCCACTCTGCAGACATGGCCAAACCATCTTAGTTGGGACTGTTCTATTTGGGTCTGCAGCGGATGGGATTTTAGGCCTTGACGGATCGTCTGGTTGCGGACCATGTCTCTTCTTGTTACTTCAACCACTTTCCTCAGATACCTCATTTCTGAGGTTTGGATCTGGCTTTTGTGGGTTGTAGTCATTGCCCACGACTCGCATCCATATGTCAAGACTGGGACATAGGTGGAGCGGTATACAGCCATCTTCGTTTTCTTACCAACCTCTTTCTTGCTGAGGAATCCACGATTTATGGCTTGAAAAAGTCTCCCAGCCGCTGCTTTTCGAGTGGCCAACTCTTCTTTGATGCCTCCCTTTCGGTCTATAATAGCTCCGAGATATTTAAAGTGGTCGACCTGCTCCAGGACCTGTTCTCCCAACCTAATCTGATGTTTTCTTTCTTCTCGTGATATCACCATGGATTTTGTTTTAGAGCTGCTTATGACCATCCCTCTCTTCTCCAGCTCTTCCTTCCAGACTTGCAGGTTGGATTGGAGATGTGCCTCTGATTTAGCAATCAGGGCAACATCATCAGCAAATGCCAGCTCCGAAATATAGACCTGTCTCATCTTCCAGTACCCCACTGAATACTTTCTTGTTCTCTCCTTACATGCCTTGATGACATTGTCCATAAGGAGTATGAAGAGGTAAGGTGATAGGATATCACCTTGTCTTACACCAGTGGTGGTCCTGAACTCTTCTGACTTATGGTTTGCTGTCCTCACATAATTTCTGCAAGACTTGTAGAAGCTCTGTATAGCATGAATCAGAGGTGCTGGAATATTCTTCCTTGCCAAACAGTCCCAAAGTTTGCTCCAGGGGACCCTGTCAAACGCCTTTTCCAGATCTATGAAACAAAGATGGATCTCACTCTTATACTCAAGGGCCTTTTCACTCAGCTGTCTGAGTGTGAAGATTAGAACTTGAGTACTTCGATTTGCTCGGAATCCGCACTGGACCTCATCCAATTGTGGCTCAGCTAGGCGTCGGAGTCTCTGCTCTAGGATTCTAGAGTAGATTTTACCAGGGACACTGAGAAGGGATATGCCTCTATGGTTTCCACATTGTCGATTGTCACCCTTTTTGAAAATTGGTGTTATGATGGCAATCTCCCAATCCTTTGGTATGGTCTTGTTGCACCATGCTGCCTGTAGGACCTTTAAGAGTAATAGGTCGCCTGATGCTCCCATGTACTTAACCATTTCTGGTGTTATACCATCATGCCCTGCTGCTTTGCCCATCTTGATTTTCTCTAGTGCTGCCCTCAGTTCTTCCATCTTTATGTCATCTTCACCATCATTGGTTTCCTCTTCTGTGTCAGTGGTTATCATTTCTGATGCTTCATCATGCTCACCATCCAGGAATTCTGAGAAATATTCTTTCCATCTTTCCATTACTTCCTTCGGGGCAGTAAGCAATTTGCCTTGCTTGTCCTTTATAAATTTGAGAGGGCATTGTTTTTTCTTTCCTCGTGTTCTTTAGGGTCTTATAGAACAATTTCTGGTTTTCTTGTGCATCTTTTTCTAGCTTTTCTCCAAATTCTTCCCAGGACTTCTGTTTTGCTGCTAGCACTTTGTTCTTTGCTTCTGTTCTGAGTGTCACATATTCTCTATATTTTTCCATTTGTCCTGTTGTGTTTTTTAGCTCCTAAGTATTGTTTCCATGCCATTTTCTTCTCTCTTATTTTCTCTTTGACTTCCTCTGTCCACCAAGGTGTCCTCTTTCTCTGATTCCCAAGTCGGACTTCACCGCATGCTTCTGCAGCAGCTGTCTTTATGATATCCTTGAATTTATTCCAGAGGGTTTCCAAGTCATCAGGTCGTTCTTCTGTGTTGCTCACTGCTGTAGCAATAAGCCCCTGATATCTGGTCTTAATTTCTGGCTCTCTCAGCTTGTAGGTCCTAATGCTCATTTCTCCTGCTCGTTTACTTGGTTTCTTGCGTGATGTTGGGCAGTTCCTAGGCTGAGCAACTCTTTCAGTTGTTCGTTTGATTGTTAGCAGGTAGTGATCACTTCCAATCTCTGGCCCCCTCCAGACTCTTGCATCTCGGACATATCTGAATGAGCTTCTCCGAACAATGGCATAGTCGATCACTGACTTCTCATTCTTGGTTGGTTCACATCTAGTGTATGCATGTATGCGCTTATGGGGGAACTTTGTGTTTGTAATGATCAGATTCTGCTCACTGCAGAATCTAAGGAGTCGCTTTCCATTGTCATTGAGAGTATCTTCTCCATATCTTCCGATAACTCCACCCCATCTAGCATGGTCATTTCCAACTCTGGCATTAAAATCTCCGAGCATAATAACTTCATCTAGGCAGTCATCCACTGTCCTTTGAAGCAGCTCGAAGAATTCCTCCTTGACCTCTGCTCTCTCATCCTCATTTGGCCCATACACTATGACCAGGTTGACTATGGTTTCTCCTTCTTTTAGTTTTACAACCATAATGCGCTCCGAGACAAAGTTCCATCCCTTGATACTATCTTTTGGTTTTGGGCCACAATGCAACCCACGCCCCCTTTAGCTCTTTCAGATATGGGTACACCACTGTAGAGCAACGTGTTGCCATCGAGGTCCATGACTCCTTGTCCTTTTTTCTTCGTTTCCGTTATAGCCAGGATTTCTAGTTTTGCTTTCCTCATCTCTTCCACCAGCTCCTCTTCCTTCCCATTTATACTTCTTGTGTTCCAAGTTCCATAAGTCGTAGTCCGTAGTCCGTTCCAGTTCGTCGCCTTTAGAATCAGTCCGGTTTTCCCTCTTGTAGTTCGCGTAATCATGATTTAAAGCAAACAGGTGATTGGCCTGTTGTGCCTTTGCATGGTGGAGGGGCTGCCTCCTTACGGCCTCCATGCAGGCCGCCCTCCTCCTTTTTCATCCGGGCTTGGGTCCGGCATTGGCGGAGTTGTAACAACTACTAACTATACTAATTAATGGCACTGACAGTTCATTCAATTTACCACAACTTATTTGATTTTTAAATTTTATTACTTATAAGATGGGCCCTAGTGTATGGTGGACTACAATTCCAGATAGTACTCTACTATGTAATAAGACCTACAGCAATAGTGATCTATGAAAGATGAAAGTCTCCCTTCTGACAGGTTCAAATCTCGGACGAGCGCTCCAATATGTCGTAAAGAGGTTGAAAAGTAAGACAAGGTAAAGATGAACATAGTGAGGTCAAGCTATGTAAGTTCCCTGAATCTAACTGTTGAGGTTGAATTCTTCTCAGGGTTCCTATCCGCCACCTCTAAGATCTCACTATGTGTACACTAGGCTCTGTGATGTTGTCTGTCTGAGTGTGTCTAGGGAAAAATATGTAAGACTATGACTGAACAGAGACAAACAGAACTGAAAAACTCAATAATATTAAAAGAAGCAAGACTGTTTGTTAAAGTTGGGTTATGTATATAGGGGATATTTTCATATATACAATAATTTATTATTCCTGTCCCCGTTTATCTTTTGGGCAGGAATTTCCACCCAAAGCAACAAATTATTGGTTACAGTCTGTACATAAATAGTTTTTGGATCTCTGTCCATAAAATTTCACTAACTACAAAAAGTCACTGGGAACAAGTACTCTCACAAGTCTGGTTTGAAACTTATTTAAAACTCTATACTTAAATCTGAAAGTTTGTAGTTTTAATCATTCTCGGTATGGAAAGTCATAAGTTGTGGCTGTTCTTTTATTTTAGAATATTTGAATAAACTGTCCAGTGCCTGGAATATAGGCACTTATCTTCAGAATGGGTCTGACGTTATTGTAGGCTCCAGAAGAGTGTTGATTCACCACATCTTTCTTGACATGAAGACGTAAAGAATGTAGCTGCATTCAATTTGACGAGCATCCATTCAGAAACGCAGTCTTCTACAGATCTCTTAGAAATATTTATATATATCGGGTGATATCGTTCCCCAAGCAAAGAAATATCACATAATAATACACAAGTGACTAGCAATCAATGGGCACAGAAGATTGCTCTCTCTAGTCTAGACAGCAAAGGCATTCGGTCACTGAAGCTTTGTGTCTGCTCTCAATGTGTCTTGGGTTCTCACAATTTTCAAAAAGCCGTCTATACTAACTTGGCGTTATATTTTATCCCCCTAACTTACTCTACCCCGACCAATCAAATCACACGTCTAGAAATTTCAATTTTCTCACGCAATCAAATGGAGCAGGGTTACAAGTGCGCATGCTAGTCTGGTCGCAATGTTATTTCTACAATATCTTGGTTATTTATGGGGCGATTTTAAATATTAAAAGTGATTATTACACAGACGATTGTCCTCTATCGTCCTACATAGTTTTCTTTTACTTATTTGTCTTAGTTTTCATCTTGTTAATTTTTTCTTAATTTATGGTGCTCTTATCCCTGAACTAAAATATTAATACAATAAATGTTCTAAGTCCAGGTAATTTATTATAAAGAAAGTCTTTATGATATAACAGTAATCACTATCATCGTTTTCTTCAAACCATCACTTTCATTTTCATTATCTAAGTTTCTTTTCAAATACACAGTTTAGGCTTTATTTTTCTGTTAAATCCACCTCTCATCTTCCCCTATAGAACGAGGTGACAACTTTTTTTTTCTTTTCTCTCTAATGGCTAAATCGTACAGCGGTCGTTCACATTTAATTGGGGCGGGTGGAGTTTGCGCGTCTGTGTTAGGGGATGGGACTTACCCCGCGTTTAGTGTTTGAAATTCACATTGTTAGTTGCCGATGGCCCTAGTAACCGTTGCTAAGGAAGTAGTTATTAATAGATTTTACAAGTTAGTTAATTTCCTACTGTTTATTTTTTTTAGTGGTACGGTTTGCCCCTGTCCTAGGCAAATATTCAAATCTAATAGTGGTGGGGTTTATTGGTTGAAACTGTACGATACTTGAGATTTGAAAGAGGAATTTATTGAGCGGGGTGTAAAACGGATGGATTTTACTACAACATCAATATAATACATTAATGATAACATTCATAGCACATAATTGCAAAAAAGCTATCAATCTAATGTAAAGAAATTAAAACACAATATTAAGTATTTTACACTTTACATTAATTAACTTATCCCATGATATTAGATTTAGCTAATTAAACGAATACTGAGAGTTTGCTTACCGCTCAGGACTGTTATCCGCAGCTTAAGAATATGAATAGCTTTATACTCAAGTTTGTGTAGCTTGAGGTCTCTCTCCTATAAACGTGTTTTCTCTTCCAACGGTTATCAGCAAGTGATTTCTAAACTCAGCATTTGTTTGCATGAAGTTAAAACATTTCTTCGTTCCGCTCCTAGAGTTATTTATTTCCCGTCTCTCGTTCAGAAATGCCTGAAGATTTATCGTGGCGTCTTCAGTTGACCACTGAACACGGGAATGTAATACTCTGGGAACCACTGTGTTTCGACTAAACGAATAATTCGGACTGAAGTCCCTAAAGAAATAACTTTTAGTGCCTTTGCACAAGAAAATAGCATTTTGGATCGTATGACAGGACTATTAGTGAATACTTGAAAACAGCTATAGAACAGAACGCAGGTGCAAATATTTCGTAGAGAAACAGGAAAATGTGAAGAAAGAGAAAAGTGAGGAATTTGAAAATAATTTTGACGAAGCCTTCGAACCACTCCGTGACATACTAGTATCACAAACTTTAGAGGGAATAAAAGAACAGTACCGCTGCTAAATATTTGTTTGCCTGATATCAATCATGTGCCTTTTCCAGCTGTCCGTCAGCCGTTTGTTTTCTCAGATTTTTTACTCTCACTGAGCGTATATCATATCACTCATGGCATGTGATGAAAAATCACCAGTACGTCAGTTAATTTAAGGAAAATTTTGTGAATGGACAGCGGCAATGGCTTGAGTCTGAAAGAAAATATTAAATTTACATACATTCACCAAATGATAATATACAACTATTCACAAGATGATGTAATCATCACTCACTCCCTGCTCCATTCGGAGTCTGGGGTTACCTCTGCTTTTGGTTCTTCCGTGAGACCTAGCATGAAGTAATTACCAGCGCTTGCTGTGGTGGTTCATGAATGTATTCTTTTCACATGCTGAGGTTGCCAGCCTAGTATGAATCTTTCACACCCCTATCAGGTATGAACATGTCAAATTCACAGCATAAAAAATATGTTACACTCACCTCAATAATTGAGAAATCTTACTTCTTGCTCAGTAGAATAATCTTGGCAACTTAACACAGATGCCTCGAACCCACGTCTGGTGAATTATTTTTATTTCAGAATCCCTTTGTGACTTGTGAGTGGTCCTGTAGAATTCCGGGTTCCGTATTAATATTGGCGAGTTTTCCACTGATGTACAGAGATGCTCTTAATACTTTTTGTCCAGTCCTATAAATTCATCATCCAACTCTATTCTTTTCTGTAGCAAAGTCCGAGCTGTCTACGTTGACGTTGTTTGGAATGCAGTGCCGTATGTCAAACGTTTTCTACGTTATATCATAGGTTCCCAGCCCACGCTTCCACTTGGCGTTTTCGACAAACTCCCAATCATAGTGATTGTTTATTCGCGCCTCAAATGCCAGTCAATACATTCAAAGTACATGTTATGATAACTTTTCCTCGTGTAATATTTACCATTACTCATGCGTGTGAAAATTTCAAACAGTCATCCTCCTTATATGGAGTTGCTGCATCCGACAAATTTTGTCAAAGTCTACTTATATCACACTTCCTGCTCACTCTTCAAAATGTCTTCCAAGATTACGTTTATCTATAATCACCTAAACCTGCTGTCGAGTAGGAAATGATTATGCAATCTTAAGCAAACACTTCATGCTCGCATTTACCTGGAGTGAATGTGGTATTTAACACGTTTTAGTAATTCAATTAATCTCTCAGGGATGGGCGATACGCTTGTCTGGACATTCGAAGTAAGGTGCGACAAATGGGAACAATGACTCTAGTATGGAGTTCTGTGCAGCGAAGATGAGAAATAATAGAAAGGGGAGAGAGAGGAAAATGGAAGAAAAAATTGAACGGTCCAATTTCGTGACAGAGTTTAACACATTATAATTTTTCAATTTGTGTAAATATATATCTGCAATCTTTACAAACCTTCTATTTTAAATTAATAAATGTAATATTTTATACATCGCAGTTGATTGATTGTGTAAAATTCCAGTTCTGTTCAAAATTTTGTTATTGTATGGAAATTAAGAGAATTATTTAATATTTAAATTGGTAGGGATAATTAACGGGCTGCATTTCACATCCGCTATTAATAGAGGCACCATTGGAGCATAGTATAGATATAGTGAGAATATGGTTTACTTCTACAGCTACAATCTAGAACTGTGCAGTTAACTACCTGACTTGTCCTGTGCCATCCCTGCCACTAGTTCACCAGTTCTCTTCTCCATTGTTGGGAACTATATCTATTATTTTATATCCAACATCCATCTCGCCACATATGCTAATATTCTTATGTGAAGCTTTGCTTCATTTGTTCCGCTGTTATTGTTAGTATTGAACAGAATCGACACCATTGCACTCCGGGCAAACCCGTATGTGCTCAGTCTCCCTCAGTATATGTCGAAGAGTGTGAATGCTAACTGTTCCTGTAGCTCGCTGGTTGTATACTTCTTCTTCTTCGTTCGCCCTGAAACGGACGGTGGTTGGGTTGTGTCTGTTTATAACGTAGCTGTGATATCTGCACCTTTCGGTCGACACATCCGACTTCTGCACGGCATTTTTTAGGACCGGGTTTGCCTTCCCATTGCGATCCGTGCTCGCTCAGCCAGCCTGCACTGCTGCAGACTGTTTCCAGGACCACCACGTGGAGGTGGAGCACGGTCTTGACCAGCTCTGGTTCGCTGGTCCTGACGCAGGCAGTCAAGCTATGAGTCGCTGACTGCGGTCTCTATTGCTGCGTCTTGAGGTCCCCGTCCATCTCTGCTAGCCTTACGTTTGATGCCAAATTCCAGCAATCTTAACCTTGATGATTCATCTATTGCAGTGTCATTCACTAAGAGACGATTATTGATTGTCATCAATATCTCTCCCTTATCCATATTCTAAAATGCATGAAATGATAAAGTCATTCCATGACGACATGAAGGGAACAGTCCAATATGCTGGAAGCACGTCACAGCCCTTTGATATACGAAGTGGCGTTAAACAAGGCTGTGTTCTGGCTCCGACCCTCTTCGGAATCTTCTTTGCCTTACCCTTGAAACATGCATTCAGAGATGCAACTGAAGGAATATGCCTTCACACTAGGTCAGATGGCCGTCTGTTTAATCTTTCAAGGCTGAAGGCAAACACAAAAATCAGAAGGGTCACTATAAGAGACTTGTTGTTCGCTGATGATGCTGCAGTCGTCACTCAAAGCCAACAGGAGCTTCAGAGCTTGATGAATCGCTTCACTAAAGCATGCAAGGACTTTGGCCTCACAATAAGTCTAAAGAAAACGAATGTGCTGAGTCAGGATGTGGGTGCTGCACCAGTTATCACTATCGATAACTATGAATTGGCAGTGGTGCACCACTTCACATACCTAGGGTCTACCATCAATGACAAACTCTCACTGGATACAGAAATCGACAGCCGCATTGGCAAAGCTGCAGCTACCTTTGCCCGCCTCACATCGCGTGTTTGGGGAAACTCTAAACTCACAATGAAGACCAAAGCTGCGGTATATAATGCCTGCGTCACCAGCACACTCCTATATGGCAGCGAGACCTGGACGACCTATGCTAAGCAAGAAAGAAGGCTCAATACCTTCCATTTGCGGTGTCTACGCCGCATCCTCGGCATCTCGTGGAAAGATAAAGTGAGAAATGTCGAGGTGTTGTCACGTGCTGGCCTTCAAAGTATGTATACGCTGCTTAGACAGCGCAGACTTCGCTGGCTTGGCCATGTTCACCGCATGGAAGATGGTCGCATCCCAAAAGATATCTTCTACGGACAATTAGCAGATGGCAAGAGAACAGTTGGGCGACCACCGCTGAGGTTCAAAGATGTGTGCAAGAGAGATATGAGGGCACTGGACATGGATCCAGCATCAATAGGAGGATGAAGCTGCCGATCGCACTAAGTGGCGATGCTATTTACGGCACCACCTCAGATTGGGCGAAGAGAGGCTCACACAAGAAGCAGAGGTGAGGAGAAAACGTCGAAAGGAGCACCAGGAAAATAAGCAGTTGAGGGCTGTCACCCCAGGGGCGCATTCCCATAGTCAGTTATGACTGAAGGGGCTATTATTATTATTATCCATATTCAGTGTCCCCACTGTGGGTGCTCTTGACGCTAGTCTGTCGGCTCTCTTATTACCGTGTATCCCTGCAAGACCAAGACAGTAGATCCACACCAGCTCCTGCAGATTCGAAACTTCTAACAGCGGTTTGCCAACGCGCTTTTAGTTACCCGCGTTGAATCCAGCTACCGTTCGAGTCACAAGATCAAATTCTTACCTGCGATCGGGAATTCCCGTGCCAGTGCTCTAGACATTCGATATGGGGTAATTAAACCTTCGCTGCAAATTTATTGTTGGAAACTCCAGTTTTTAAATAGCGTTTAGCCACAGTTGGTATTGTACTACTTAGTTGCTGTTTAAAAAACGAACAAGGATCCGCGATGGTGTAATGGTCTCCACACTGCGCTGGCGATCGGGTGATCCAGGTTCGAGCCCTGGCGAGGATATTTGATGAAGTGTCGTCGACCGGGACTTGGACTGGAACAATTCGAGCCCTGGCGAAGACATCTGAAGAAGTATCGTCGACCAGGACTGGAATAACCTGAACGGCTCCTGAGCCGACCCAGCTCTTATGGGTACCTCCGAAATCGGCGAGTATCTGCCCGAATGACGAGAGGACACCTGTCATTGTACAGTAAAAAAAAAAAAGGGATACTCACGTAAAATCAGTCTTTGGTTAGACATATTAACCGGAGATTTCACCTCGAGTAATAGCGTGCGCAAGAAAAAAAAAACCCCCCGAACGTTGTACTGTAATTACAACAGAAGATATGAGAGTCTGAAAAAGTGCAAAAAGTAATTTTTTTCAAGTTTTAATATATCATCATTGTTACGCAATGACATTAACAGTATTGTACTCAATTGATACATTAATATAAAATAGACATGTTATAGAAAATGGACACAGCTGAATTTTTTTTTTTTTTGTAGCATGCTTCTAATAGGAGTTATCAAAAGGTGAGTTGACAAGTAATTAATCTTGGTTAAATTTCTATTACTTGTACTATACAGAGTGCGAAAGCATACATTGATACTGAGAGTTTTTAAAACAGTAACACTGTTGATGATGCGCATTGTATATAAAAATGTGGAAATATTGTGTTAAAACAAAATAATGATTTAATTTATTATATGAATGCGTACGCAGTATCCAGAGAAATGATTATTATCATTCACCATGTTATACATACCCACGCAGTTTATAATATCTGCCCTAGCACACTTGACCCGCAAACTGAAGTTGGACCATTATATCTTACGCATTTGCAGGTTTAACTTCAAACCTAACTTTCTCCTCCTCATCTTCACAAAGTTCAGTACATGTCTGGAAAAATTTGATTTTGGCTTCTAATTCTTCTGCATTTTCCCGTTGCAACTAAACCTCTTAACTTTTTTTACATAATGGAGGAAATCTGAGCCCTGTGAATAGTAAATAAATAAGTAAATAAATAAATAAAGGTTATAATGAGGTACTCTTTGGACATAAAGGATGACACCAGACAATAGAAAGGAAAATATAAGTGATAGGCTTACCAGGAATCGAACCTAGGACCAGCCAAACGGCGCCATCGCCTTGCTGTTATTTTTTTTTTAAACAGAACTAGCGTTGGTGTGTATATCTTACAAATTTTCAAAGATCTTAGCATCTGTTTTATCAGCTTCCTGTTCTAGAAGTCTGTTTTAAAACAATGCTTAGTAAAATATGAAGTTAATGAGGAACCATAGATTCAATTTCAATATCTAACTTTTATGTAAAGAATTGGGGTAATGTGCCACTTGTTTTTTAATTCCGTTTCCAAATTTCATAAATCTCTTGTAATCTCTCATCAACATGGCCAGACTTCTTTGTTTGAAAGTTTTGTGATGGACTGATATCTTAATCATATTATTTGGCTGAAGACACCAAAGACGTGTTTGTTCCGTGAACTCCGGAAACACCGAAAATTTTCATCAAAAAGTCATAATCCCCGAATAAAAAAATAATCATTTGTTTACCTTCCCACTCTAAATCTTTTAAAGACTCTATCTGAGCTTTCATACTATTCATAAATATTTTAAAATTATTATATGTCTGACTATAGCTATGGCTAATTGGATGGTTTTGGTTTTAGAATTTGATTTCTCCAAATTCCCTACCGGCATTGTAACTTTCAAATTTCCTTTTCCATGATCAACTCCAATTTTAAGCCATACTTCATCTTCTGGTATACAGTTATTATGCCATGTTAATAAGCCCTCCCTCTTGTAGTCGCTGAGCAGCCCACAAATAAAACTACCTAAATCGTTAAAACTTGCCAATGATGTCTCTAGCCCTTGTCCATCATCTCCCACAAACTCTTTCATTTCCATATGCACCCATTCATGCCTAAACTCTCTTGTCCATTTTCTTTCTTCATGCTTCTGTTTTTGTCATCTCTGATCTATGAAACTGCCTACCCTACATTAACGCGGCGCGCTGCTAAGATGAATTTAGGTGGAGAAAATCTTTAATTTCTCTTCAATAATTTTTTATAATTTATAACTATCTAGGTCGTATATATTTTAAGATATTTAATTAGTAAATGCGCCACCCTCGGTAATATTTTCCTCAAATGATGATGATGTTTTGTAACGGCGGTTACAAAGCAAAATAATATAACAAAACAATGAAAATCCACACAGAGATAGTATTTTGCACGAAGTTATTTTCTAGCAAATTATTTTAGTCCTGCGCTTATCATCAGGAATGCGCTTAAACTGGTTTAAATTTCATGCTTTTTCACACCAAAGTCAGCTGATATTTCCCGCCAAAGTAGACGATAGCGGTTAACAAGATTTATTGCCTTCGGGTCAGGAAAAAGGGCGCGAAACTAAAGTAGCGACTTTTTAGAAGGCACAAACAGCTGTGCCAAGAATGTTTTCCATTCATGCCGTAGCCAACCATTTTTAACGTTTTGAAGCATGGACTGAGAGTCCGACACAAACACTGCCTTTGTTAATGAAGTTTCAGTTAGTCACCTGCTTGATTGTTGTTTCTGCTTGTGCCATCCATGACATCCCTCTCTTTATTCTTACTTACTTACTTAGTCGTTCCTCTTCTACCGTGAGGTGTAGAGGTTTGGAAGAGAGAGCGCCAGACTATCCTGTCGGCTGTCTTCTTCCTGGCCTGGTTCCATTCTAGTCCTCGGTCCTTCAAAGAGTGTCTAATGTTGTCCTCCCAGCGGACTCTGGGTCGTCCTGGAGGTCTGGATCCCTGGCTCTTTGTTTCCCATGCTTGTCGTGGTAGCCGATCTTCTCCCATTCTGCAAACCATCTTAGTTGGGACTGTTCTATTTGGGTCTGCAGCGGGTGGGATTTTAGGCCTTGACGTATCGTCTGGTTGCGGACCATGTCTCTTCTTGTTACTTCAACCACCTTCCTCAGATACCTCATTTCTCTCTTTATTCTTGCTCCCTTAATGTCAGCTATGTTTCCATGCAGGGGGTGCCGTTTGTCTGTGGTTACTCGCACATATGCTTTTGCCTGGGCCATCGCATATCTGGATCTAATCGACATCACTCCAAGCATGTACCTCATTGTCACAATGGGGGTATCTCGCGTACAGCCCAAGACTATATACTTCATTTTGTATGCGTTCTAGTCGTTCACATTGTGTTACTGACAGCGTGAGTATTCCCAGCCCATACTCAGTGACCGATATGACTAGCTGATGATAAAGAAGAAATAGTAATCTCTGCTCCAGATACGCTGCGGCCATTATTTTCAGAGCTGCCAGACTACCTCTGCAGTTCCTCTGTTCCTTCAAAAACCAGACTGTTCCTCTTGGACCTCGTTTACAGAAACTTTACATCGACTCATCCAAAAACCGGGGGTTTTTCCCATAACAAAACTTAAGTTACGCGAAAATCAACGTAAACAAGTGCATATATACATTACTTACTTACTTAGTCGTTCCCCTTCTACCGTGAGGTGTAGAGGTTTGGAAGAGAGAGAGCGCCAGACTATCCTATCGGCTGTCTTCTTCCTGGCCTGGTTCCATTCTAGTCCTCGGTCTTTCAAAGATTGTCTAATGTTCTCCTCCCAGCGGACTCTGGGCATATATACATACATACACATACATTGCAGTCAGGATAAGGAAAAGTCGCTGGGACCGCCTAAAATACTGCTACTTATCAGAAGTTTGCCCAAAGATGGACATTTACGGTCAGAGTAAGAAGTAAAGCATGAAGCATTTATTACAACTATTCAGATACAAGTACAGTGCAGTACACTTCAACGGAACTCGCTTAAGTCGATTTTCGGTTAAGTGGAAGCAATTTTGCTGGTCCCGGCGAAAAGTCTTCTTTGGCTTTATTTAAAAAAACTCCGGTTAAGTCGACCTCTATTAACTAAAATTTTCGGGATAAGTCGATGTAATTTTTCAGTCCCAACTCAAATTTTGTCTCGCTTATGCAGAAGTTTTGTCTTTACTCCTCTCAGCAGATCAAGTCATTAATGTGTGCGACAACGCGATAATTTTTTGTCAAAGGCGGCGATACATTGCGAATAAGTCTGCGGGCAGCAGTCTTTAGATGTTTGTGAACAACTAGACTCGATGAATGTTAAATGGTTACCACCAAAAACGTTATGACAGTCTGAGACATACCGTTACCTTGATGACAGAAACTGATGGCGATTATGTGAGAGCGAAGTAGAAGTACAAGTAGAAGAGGACACCAGCATCATGATGAGCGGCAACGATCAGAAGCTTCTGACAATCTGGGTGGTGGGAAGTAACTCTTACTAACGACCTCCCTCAGGTGTTTATAACTCTCGCAGATACTGCCGTGGGGAAAGGGGTGCGTGTGTGTGTTTGAAGGTTTAAAGATTTCATTTATACTACATCGCAAAGTGCAAAGCCAGAACAGAAGTCGAGTTCTCAGAGTGGTCAACTGCTAACTGGTGTTGGGGTAAAAAATGTTCACGTCGTTTCTCATGAGCGCATTTTATAAGTCGAACTAAATGTTTACTGGCTCTTGTGATTCAGAGTTTCTATTTTCATGTTATCTTCTTATTGTCCCTTGTTTGTTCTTTATAGAGAATAGAGCAACCACTGCAGCCGGTCCCATTACAGGAATCTTACATCAAAGACTTCATGTGTTCTTGCAGCGGTGGTTATCTGTAGCAATTTGTTTGACATAATAAGGCTGCCAGCCCTGTGTAGAGGCAGATAGTAGGTGTCTCTTACGACATGCATGACGTAGCAGCCGTCCTATTCTTTCTGTGTCGCCCCAGAGAATCCGTGACCTACATACATGAGGTTTGTTTGTGTTATGTTCTGACAACACATTACAGGATCCGAGATTGGTAAGATATGACGTCTTCGTCTTTGATCCTAAGCCGTCTACTGTCAAAGAAGCCAGTGGCCATCACGCCTGGTGGCGTCTTGTAGGGCAGCAACAAACTGCTTCCACTTTGCTCGGTCGGCGGCTATCCTTCGTACAGTGCCCCAGCTCTGGTTCATTCTTTGCATCTCGGCCTCCACAGTTCTCTGCCAAAGTTGTTTTGGTCGGCCTCTCTTTCGCTTTCCTTCGGGGGTCCATAGCATAGCTGTTGTTGTGATTGCATAAGGTCTCTTCTGAAGACGTGGCCAACCCAACCCTCAGCGTCTGCCAGCTTTGATGGTGTGCATGTCCTCTTGGTTGCTCCGAGCAAGCAGTTCTTAATGATTGGTGATGGTATTCGGCCCAAAGATTCTAAGAATTTTCTTTAGGCAGATTGTGTGAAAGTATGACAATTTCGACATTTACTCCCCTTGGTCTGCAGTGATGGTCCAACAGTGGCTACAACAGAGTATCTACTGAGGGTCTTCAAAGATGTCTACCTTTCGCTCAAGATTTCTCTTGGCAGAGATGTGAATTGAAGAATGGTGCTTCAATTCAAGGAAGCTTCATAGGAATTTAAGAAATCAAGTACTACAGCTGATAGGATTCGGGCCGTGTAAATTTTATATCTTTCCTGGTGTCGTGTGGTGAGTACTGGGGCAACTACGACAGTAGTTTTTGCCAGGAATAGTCTATGAGATATTAGATATAAGGTCTCTAGAAATTGGCTCGTTAAGAAAGAATAAAGACCTATTCGAGATAGGGACAAGAAGACAGGAATGCGAATGCTTTCCACTAGACAGTGTTTTCTAATTAATTATGGAAAGAGTTCTGTTTCCCCACGACCTTAGCTTCTGCCCTTAGATCCCGTAAAGAAAAAGCCCCCAACCTCATCTGAGTAGAGAAAGGTTCCTATAGGTGAATATGTAACACCGACAGCACGAGTGATACATTAACAAACTAGATAATGATCAAACGATCGTTGGGTTTATTAATGAAATATCCACCCATATAGGGTTAGTAATGGTTAGAACGTGATGATGGTGAAAGACGATTCACGCGAAACACACAGATGAGATAATAAAATTCCAGTTAATTAAGTAGTAGTTAATGAAGAATGAACTGGTGCAAAGCGAAATGATGATGATGTGATATGATACGTGTTACCAAAATGGTGAGTAATCTACACAGTCCATGTGTCTCTAAATGCTTCGCATTGATATGACGATTCACATTATGCATACACTGTCCCAAGTTGTTATACGTTATGTCGAGTGGGGTATCTCTAAGTCGAGGACGTTCTGATGAAAACAGAACGTTGACGAGAGATATATATATATTCCTTCACTGTTTGAGTATATCTCTGGAGTGTTGATCAGACCTGGATGATCTCAGAGTAGTGCTCCACAAACTTTGTCAACGATTCAAAAGTGTTGTGATCCAGTGGATCCCATCTCATTGTAACATCGCCGGCAATGAAGAGGCTGACAGAATGGCAAAAGAAGGTTCACATCTACCTCAGCCAGATGCAAGCATAACTTTTGAGGAGGCAAAGAGTTTTATCAGAATCAGTTACAGAAACAAATGGAATGTAGAACATCCAGGGCACACACAGAATGATGCTTACTACCAGCTCCACCGAAGAGAACAAGTGGTAATCTTCAGACTCCGCACTGGCCACAACAGATTGAGATACCATCTATTCAACAAGCTAAAGATAGGAACTACCGATCAGTGTAACTGTGGCACTGATAAAATGACTGCTGAACATCTGCTTCAAAGTTGCCCCTTATATGTGGTACAGAGAAAGTGCATATGGCCGACGCCAGCTCCTTTCGTGGAAAAGCTTTACGGGGATTCAAATAGCCTCAAACTGACTACTGCTTTCTTTGAGAACATTCAAGTGGACGTCTGAGAGTGTACGAAGAAGAAGAAGATATGAACAAAAGGTCTGTTGTCTAATCTCCCGAGGGCACTGGCCAGACTGGATATCTTCACGAAATGTTAGTGATATGTAGACTCATAATCTTGCGTATGTAGTCGTGATTCATAAAATATATAGAGTCTGCTTCATAGAATGCGCTTAAGAGTGTGTTGCACTTGGTATAAATATAAGATTCCTCTTTTCAGCTCTTTTGCTTGACTTCAGATAATAATAATCTTTCGAGTGATTTGAATTTATAATGACTCTGTATTGATCTTGTGATAACGATGTATTGAACTTGTGAGCCAGCAGTATATGGTGACGAAAAATGCTGCGACAACCTTCTGACTTGTGGGTGAGACAATATTCCTTTTTAATTGAGGAATGAAAGATGTCCTATGGCGAATTCTGCTAGCCAAATGTCCGTTTTTGATAACTTATTTCTGGTTAGACGTCAGACACGTTGCGTGTAGAATCAGACTTCTGATGAACTGAAGACACACAAAAGTCTTCGTAAGTTTTTCACATTTAACATAACTGATTGACTTTCATTTATACTACTGCTCATTATTCATCTCTCTCTCTGAGTTCAATTCTAATGATGTTAAATATCTTGTGCATGAGAGTGTGTGCGCATGGGAGACTGTGATGATGATGAAGGTGAAGTATGAACTATTAATTACCTCCTATCATCCTATCATCTTCTAGGAAAATCTTCTGATTTTATTAATCAGTTATGCAAAGAATTATTTGAAACTCTATCTTTCGCACATTTTAGCTGTGAGGTTAAAATAAACAAAAATTAAGAAAATGTATTAATAATCTGTATAAGATCTACTAACCTTCTTTTCCCTTCGCAAAATCCTTTAAGAACACAATTCATCACAGAACTGAATTATATCCACTCTGAATAAACACGTGTATTTAGGCTAGGCGTTTTTGGGTTTAATCTCTTCCTCACAATGTAAAAACTGGACTCCTTCCTCCAATAAGCTACGTGGTAGATTATATTTCTGGAAGTCCAATATGGGCCAACCAATCCTTAATAGCCCCTCTGGTCACTCATTCACAGGATCGCTCTTGTCTCCTGTCAGTCCAAACGTGGGTGTGGTTTGACAAACAGGTATGGAGATAATTGGCGGGCTAATGCAAAAATGCTGTCAAATTGCTGTCACCTTACTCTCTGATTGTTTATTGTTCACCTGGCCAAGCTGGGTGTCCAATGTGGTAACCCAACGCTTGTCTGAATATCGACCGACCAAAGATAACACCATTACAGCATGAGACGTTTTCACCTGGCCAATCTGGGCGTCCAATGTGGTGTCACAGAAATTACAGCATGCCCAGATGTCTGATTGGGATGACCAGATTTTTTTTCACCAGATTTATCACGATGCAATGTGGGCTTCAAACGATAATGTCAGGTATGGGGACTCAATCAAAGGACTTTATTTCCCCCGATGAAACAACAAATGTGGTTCTCTAGATACCGGTCGCGAGTAATAACAACGATGAAATAGCAAATATGGGATAGCAAATGTGGGGTGAAAGAGCAAATGTCGGAGAAAATACAATACGAAAGATGTAGGAAAAGATAGAGCAATAAGGGCTTTGCGCTCATTTATCACACCTGGCCTTCTATGAGTAAGGATTTTGCTCGTTCTGATGAGCCCCGAACTAATTTAACTCAGTAAAATATTACTTTAATAGCTCTGTTGTACTTATTTGAAATGACTGAGACATATGGGTACAATTCACTCAAAAGACTAAATCAACTATAAATTTGTATATATATATATATATATATATATATATATATATATATATATAGATATATATATATATACATATATATATATATATATATATATATATATATATATATATATATATATATATATATATATATATATATATATATATATATATATATATATATATATATATATATATATATATATATATATATATATATATATATATATATATATATATATGATGATTTGTCCATCGTATTCAATGAGGACCATCGACATCTCTCGTAAAACAGTTCGTTTTAAGAGACTAAGTGGGTGCGCATATGGTTGATCAAGCCAATGCGGGCAAGAAATGTTCTGTTGCATGACCGACATACAAGGCCCGAAGACAATACAGGCTGCACATCCACGCTTGACTTTCGAGCTGCACGTTATTTCTGGGCTGCCCTCACACGATTGGCCTCGCTGACTGCGACACCCGTTTTGATAGTGCCTCCCCAGGCTGTGCGATCCTGTGCCAGTTGCTCCCAGGTGGTTGTATCTGGCAGCTCTTCAGTGACTCCCTCAGGCTGTCTTTGAAGCGCTTCCTTGATCGTCCTCTTGAACGCTTTCTCTCCCTCAACTCGCCATACAGCAGCCTCTTTGGGAGGCGTTCATTTGACATGCGAACCAGATGTCCGGTCCATCGTAACTGCGCTTTCTGAATTAGAGTATAGACACTGGGCATATTTGCTCTTGATAGAACCTCGGTATCTGGGATCTTACCCTGCCATCGAATGTTTAGCACGTGACGCAGGCAGGTTGTATGGAAGTGATTTAATTTTAATGTATATATATATATATATATATATATATATATATATATATATATATATATATATATATATATATATATATATATATATATATATATGTCGTACGGTAGGTTAATTGGTTTATTGGGCCCAGTCTAGGTAAAGAGTAATGGTTGACTGATACACGAGAAGGTATAGAAAATAGGTTTCACAGGTGGTAGGTTGAGGGAAAGATATGTCTCTGGAGTGAGTAGGTTTCTCTCATCCAGCCTATCCGTATAACTATGCTTTGTTACAAGACAGTCTTTGCCTCCCTATCTAAAATAAGAACAGGTTACTCTAAACACACATAACAATATGTGACAAGAAGACACACAGACGTGAAAAAACTAAGGATAAAGAGGTATGGGTCTGACCAACACACAAAGTTAAGTTTTCTTGTTGTTTATTATCGCTAAACAGTTTACAACATCAAGTTACCCAAAGATATCAAGAAAATAATTTACATATAGAGGAAATAAAGAAGAATGGTGCGCCTTCGCCGTATAAAGGAAAATAACCCAAAGAAAATATTTACCCAAAGGTTGAAGGTTAGCACTAGGTTTACAGAATAACAATATTGGTACAATATATGACCAAGTAAAGTAAACAAAATCAAATCACCAAAAATTAATAGATACTTTCCAGCAACAATAAAATCAACACACGCTCTCTCATTCATGTGTCCACCTCTCACACTCTTACCTATTTGTATTCTTCCGTTGGGTCTGTGGTATCCCTTGGTAAATTTATTCCACGAACATAATCCCTACTGTTACTGTTGACTAATGTATCACCCCAGTTGTCGAGGATACAAATTGGCCCCAGTTCATCCCCCCCCCCCCAAAAAAAAAAAAACTAATGAGGTGAACGCCGAATAAGTTTACTTCCACGGTGAATTCTGGTGACGATATAAGTCATAAAGGTGTGTCTTCACTGTTCTAAAAAAACTAGCACTGTTCCTCTGATGGGTGCACAGGGGAATGTAAGTATGGACACAGAAACTACAACTGAATATTTCCGTTGCGACAACTCTTGCAGTGTTGAGGGCGGGCGGGGAATTTCTATCTGGATATATAATGGATGGATGTGAAAAAAATCGAAAAAAGGTGATTCGTCTTACAAAGACAAAAGACAAAGAAAATAGCCAACGTTACGGCCACAAGGCCTTTGTCAGGGAATGGAAAGAAAGTGAAGGCTAGATAGGACAGATAAGAACCTAAATAAATATAAAAATAATAAAACCTAGGTACTTCCCTAAAGACATCGAAGTCCTAACACTTTTGCTGCCCGCGAACGGACTAGCGTGCCCGGAAAAGGAAATGACTGCCACCACCGGATGTACACAAAACATACTAAGAAACTAAAAAGCGAAACTGAACAATAAACTACCCAAACGTAATATTAGTGGGGACTGGAAATAGAAGAGGAAAGAATGAGTTGGAGATAAATAAATATGAAATAAAAACTCAAGACATATTAAAAACAGTGTATTATATATTCATACATATTATTAGAGGGCGGCTGAAAAAATAGGATAAGAGTAGAAAGAGTCAAAATAGAACAAGAGAGGAAAGGGTGACCTCAGACAAAGGTGTGTAGAGTGTTAAGACCAGCTGGTTTTAGACACCCCGTGCGGTGGATAAGACGGTTCTCAAGCTGTTCTCGGCTAGCAGTGTTAGATGAGCAGGATCTGATCGCCGTGATCTGGATGTCGATGGGACCATGGTGGTCAGGACCATTAAAGTGTATGGCAAATGGTGTGAATTTTTGCTGAGAGATGTCATTCAAGAGCTGGCTGAATCTGTCCCCAAGTCGTGTGCCTGTTTGGCCAATATAGGTTTTGCAGCAACGTTTACATATGATCGTATAAATGACATTGCGCGACTCACACGTGAAGCTACTGGTGATGGTGTACGTAGCCTCAGGAAAAGACACCTTGTGGGTTGAGATGACATACTTGCACGTTTTGCATCGTGTCCGACCACAGGGTAGTGTGCCAAAGTGAGTGGCATTATCTTTTGGGAGACGGCTGTGAACAAGAAGATCCTTCAGGTTCTTGTCGCGTCTATATGCCACCAAAGGTGCTTCACCGATTACTTCTTGGGTCACAGAATCTGTGTGGCCGTCTGACCGACCACTTGAGCATTTATTCATGCTAGAGTCTAGTCACAAATAACTAAAAATATAATATACCATTTCCCTATAAATAACAAGCAGAATTCTTAAAAATAAAAAATCAACCCGAAGTACTAGAGGAGGGAAATGAACGGTGGTCTTTGACTAGGTCAGCGTTTTGACATTAGGCACGCTGACTTACCCAGCAGTTGTCATAGTAATATTAAGAATGCAGTTATAGATAGCGACATCACGTGATGTTTAACCAATGGGAAAACACAGTCAGCTTCAGCTCAGTGTGTTTGCCCGGCAGGAAATATTCAGAACAGCAGTCCTGATAAGAAGAACGATGTAGTAAGACGTCGCAACTGTCAGGCTCCCTTAGAAGAATGTCAGGCTTCACATATTGTAGACAGATCTATAAAGAGGATTTATTGAGACAATGGTTTAAAGAAATATTACAGGACATATTTGGATAGTATGGAACTGAATAATTTGACTCAAGAGAAAAGAAACGTCAGGTTTCGCATATCGTAGACTGATGTACAAAGATATATTGATGAATTATTTGTTATAAACTCCTTGAGCCAGTTGGCAGTTGAAAAAACTTTCTTTGGAAATAACCCTGCTGTCGAAGAATTTAAACTTGTCGAAAATGTATGGATGCATTGTTCTATTCTCAATTAAAACCTAACCACTAAGGCTCCCCGTAAATACCACCTATAAAAGGAAGTCTGAAACGAACTACAGTAACTAGATAGGTTGTGAGCAATAACCATCTCTGGCGAGCTTAAAGCCAGTAAACAATCACTCACATAGAAATAACTTATAAAACTGAAACACTGATTGACCCGGCTCATCATCTCAGTTGCTATCTCCACAACGAAGGTTGGCTGTAATGGATCTCCAACGTCTTCTGTCTCTTGTCTTGGTGGTGCACTCTGATAGACTCTTTCCTGTCCATCTTTTGATGTTATCTTCCCACTTATAGCGCTGTCTTCCCCTTGCACGTTTGCCTTCAACTCTCCCTTCTGTTATGGTCTTCTGAAAGGTGTTATGCCTTTTTATGTGGCCAAAGTATTTTAGCTGCCGAACTTTGACCTCCCTCATTAGTTCTCTTTTCATACCTAGATTTTCTAGGACCTCCTTATTTGTTTTCATCTATTTCCATGAGATACGCCCCATTCTTCTATATATCCACATTTCAAGAGCCTCAATTCTTTCTTCCAAATGCTTATTCATCGTCTATGTTTCTGCACCATACAGAAATGCAGAATATATATAACACTTTATGATTCTCAGTTTTAATTTGTGAGATAACTGTTTGGATGTCAGTATATGTTTCATGTTGTTGAATGTAGCTTTGGCCATTCCTATTCTCTTCTTGATTTCTGTTTCACATCTGCCATCTTCTGTTATTATATGACCAAGATATACGTAGCTCTTGACTTGTTCCAGCTACATGTAACTTAAAATTGATGCCTTGGGACTAGTCTTACAATACATGCATATAATAACCACACGGTTACATATTGGAAAATTACTACCGTGCCAAATCTCATAAGGATATAATAACTGGGTGACTGTTGCAGCTTCTTTTGTTGCAGACCATTTTGATACAGTTCCTTTTTGATAAGAATGTTTATTATTTCTGGCTGCATTTTTGTTTCTCCTAATCATTTGACTTATTCTCTTGAGCGATCGTGCTAGTACATGAAAGTGACGAATGTTGGGTAAAAACTGATCAAACTTCAACGGTAGTGAGTTGATAAGTCCGTAGGGGTAAGAGTCCACAAGATACATTTTTATTACGGGAACGAAATCCACAAGACATGGCATTAATCAAATATACGTATTATTCATGTAATCAAAACTCGTCTCCTGTATTTTCAATTCATCAGTCGTCAAAACGTCTAACTGTTTACGCGCGATGCCGTAGGTCGGTCATCCGGTAATGAACAGTTATAGGTTCAGCGAAGATAACGTTTTTAATAAAATCACAAATTAATACTCCCTTGCTGTTCCAAATCCACGGAACTTAATCGTCAATAAGGATACTCCATTATTGTATTCTGGAAATTATATATATATATATATATATATATATATATATATATATATATATATATATATATATATATATATATATATATATCTTCTTCTTCTTCTTCCGTCCTTAGCCACCAACCGTCAAAGCAGTCAGTGGCCATTACGCCTAGTGGCGTCTTAGGGCAACAGCAGATAGGTTTTCATTGCCATTGTTTCCCATCACGCCTGGTGGCGTCTTTAGGGCAACGGCAAATCAACCCATTTGCTGTTGTTTCTGTAATCGAAGTGACTGGCAAACGGGTGATCAGCCCGTTGTGCCTATATATATATATATATATATATATATATATATATATATATATATATATATATATATATATATATATATATATATATATATATATATATATATATATATATATCATGGGATTTCTTTTCATCTCTAATAGCGTTAATTCGCAATACTGTGTGGGACAAAAATTCAGAAGCAGAGATGCAAGATAAAGGCTTACGTTTCGGTCTTCCAGAGGTTCTCGTCTGGAGTTGTAACCGATATCAAAAGACTTTCTGCTCTCCTAACGGTTTTACCTGTAGAATGCTCGTGTTCCGAGATCAAAGGATATTAGAGCTTTTTAGATTTCCTCTGAGCAAACTTCAAAGGGTCAGTTCCGCCTTTCTCTCGTGCTGTCTGTCTGTCAAGTATTATATGATTGACAGATGAGCTCGCGTGAGTGGAAAGGAGTAAAACAAAGCGTGATTTGTTTCCTGTTATGACTAACAGGTCAACGAAGATTGTAAACACTGCGTTAGCCCGTGTTTACAGGAAAGAGGGCGGGGAAAAAAGGGTGAGCTGCCGAAATAGACAGTTGGTATAATGCATGTTTAGCTAGCAAATCAGAGAGCAGCTATAAGGTTACAATAAGCTGTCAGATTACTGTAGGCTCTTTTCCAGTATATATATATATATATATATATATATATATATATATATATATATATATATATATATATATATATATATATATATATATACACACACAGATAACACAATTTAATAGCTAATTATCGTAAAGAAACGTAAAATAAATAAGGGTAGAGTGAATTAGATACAGTTTTTAAAATTTAATCACTGGGGATGATCTGAAAAGTGTGTTTTCTCTTTCGAATTTTCTTTACACAAAAAAAAAAGACAAAAAAAAAGAGTTCACTTGGCAGCTTTAAGTGGGTACTTAGCTGCCAGTAAGATGTCGACTGGTTTCTGCTCCAGATGATATTTGTTCTTTGTAGGTTACGAACTGGTTCCATCTCACCACTGGTCAAGTCTGGTGGGCACAACAATTCCTCATAGACTCGTGGGGACGTTCAGCCAGCAGAAGAAGAGCTACAAATTAACGGTGAAAGACCAACGAAGGAAGAAATAAAGAAAGCCATAAAGCTTCTAAGAGATGGAAAAGCGTCTGGACCTGATGGCATTCCAGCAGAGGCCATCAAAGCAGATATCGACACGGCTACAGAGATGTTATATAAATTACTTGGTAAAGTCTAGGAAAAGGAAGAGATACCAGCAGAATGGAAGGAAGGATATCTGGTTAAGTTGCCTAAGAAGGAAAATTTAAAAGAGTGCACAAATTATAGAGGAATAATGTTACTATCAGTGCCAGGAAAAGTATTAAACAGGATTATCCTTGAGAGATTAAAAGAGTCCATAGACAAGAAACTGAGAGATGAACAAGCAGGTTTTCGACAAAACAGATCATGTACAGACCAGATAGCCACTTTGAAAATAATAGTTGAACAAAGTCTGGAATGGAATTCACCACTATACATCGGATTTGTGGACTACGAAAAGGCATTTGACAGTGTAGACAGAGAATCACTTTGGAAATTGATGAGGCATTATGGAGTTCCCCTGGAGATCATTAATTTAATAAAGAAAACATATGAATACATGACATGCAGAGTTCTTCACGAAGGACAGCTTATAGAACCGTTTGGGATAAGAACAGGAGTGCGACAGGGATGCCCTTTGTCTCCATTTCTTTCCTTACTAGCAATAGACTGGGTTATGAGATCATCGACAACACACAACAGAAATGGAATCCAGTGGACTCTGACTAAGCAGTTGGATTTTGCTGATGACTTGGCTCTTCTGTCCCATAACCGTAATCAGATGCAGGACAAATTGAAAACACTCGATGAGAGGTCACGGCAATTGGGTCTGAAAATACACAGGGAAAAGACAAAAATAATTAGAATAAATGCAGGTAATGATAACAGGGTTGAACTTGAAGAAACACCAATACAAGATGTAGAATCGTACACATATCTTGACAGTAATATAGACAAAGTTGGAGGGACAGACAGCGATATCAAAATAAGAATACAAAAGGCAAGAGGAGCTTTCATTGCATTGGGAAATATATGGAGAACAAGAGAAATAGAATCCAACACGAAAATAAGAATCTTCAACTCAAATGTGAAGTCAGTCCTATTGTATGGCTCGGAGACATGGAGAACAACAAAGACAACAACCAAAAAGCTACAGACTTTCATAAATGGGTGCTTGCGTAGAATAGAAGGATTAAAATGGTATGACAAGGTTACCAACGTGGAACTGATGACAAGAACCAGACAAGTGCCAGTTGAACAAGAGATGAGAAGAAGACGATGGCGATGGATAGGGCACACACTGAGGAAACCTGTTGATAGCATTACAAGGCAGTCCTTGTTCTGGAACCCCCAGGGCAAGAGAGGCAGAGGTAGACCAAGAAGCACATGGAGAAGAGAGCTGGATACAGAGGTGAAAATGATGAGGAGAACATGGAAAGAACTTGAGATGATGGCAGGTGACAGGAGGACTTGGCATGTGTTTGTTGAAGGCCTATGCTCCTTTGGGAGTGGAGGGTTATGAATGAGGTGTCTAGCTTTGACTGAAGGCCACATACACCATTCACTTGTTTCACAGATAGCACCGTCAATTGGTACCACGGACTAGTATCATGAAATGAGAGAAAAAAAATACGTTCCTGAGTATTGGGTTTCCTGACAAGAAAACTAGGTACCCCCCCCCCGCCCCCCCCCCCCCGCCCCCCCTCCCCTCTTCCCCTCTCCCTCCCCCCCCCCCCCCCCCCCCCTTTAAAAAAAAATTATTATCCACCATCCCATCTGCCTCAGAACTGTACAATCTCTGAGCATTTATCTTAGTCCTAGTGAGCGGAAAACATCCATTGCATTTATATTGAACATGTTTACATTTACACTGGTTGAACAGGTTAATATAATAAGTATGTACATCACTACCGGACTAGTCATCATCCACTCTATGCTCCACATGGAACTTGAACTATCTCTGCTTTTGGTTCTCCTTGAGAAACACGAATAAAGCAGTCTCCAGCTCTTGCAGTGGTGGTTCATGAAACAATCATTCTATATGCTGAGGTTGCCAGCCTCGTATGACTTGGACATCCACTAGCTGTTTTCACATGTTAATAATGCAAAATAATAGAATTATAAAATGTGCAACTTACTCAAATATCTTTTGGGCAATGCCGACTTCTGGCACAGATAAATAGTTAAGGAAACCTGATTAATATGCCTCTTACACGTGGTCTGGGGTGCTACTTTAGAACGACTGTGGTCATCCAAAGGTTGTTTACCTCTTAATCGGGCGCACCCATGCACTGTCGGGAAGGAAATGTGTTACACCATTTCATTCTACAGATTCAGTTGTCAATATAGGTTCAAAAGAAAGTGATTGATTACCTTAATCAGCAAAAGATGGTCGCTGAGGTCCCGACATGACAAGAATTGAGGGAAGGGAGTGTAAACAATGAATCGAAAATACCAAATACTGTCAGAGGTGGGAAAAAAGAAAGTGAAGAGTACAGAATGAATTACAGGATGGCACAGGTAAATGTGACGTTCGAGGATATTTTGTCACAGTTACTCTCCAGCATTCGGCACCATAGTGAAGCACAGAAAATATACAGCTCTCATAGTCATATAATCTTAATCTGGTGTTTGTAATGTACTGAGAGGACTTCCAGATGTTGTTTAGACTTTGCTTGTTCCACCTTCTGGTGCTACTATGCATCCTAAGTATGTAAATGTTTCTGTCTGTTCCAGCTTCTAGTTCCTTATTGTTATGGGTTCAGGATTGCCCACATTGAGTGTCATGACCTCTGTCTTCTTTAGATTGATGTTCAGGCCCACCTGCTAGCTATACTTATTCAGTCTATCTGTTTTTTTTTCTTCAGTGTGTTGATGTGAATGTGCGAGTAGTACAGTGTCATCTGCATACTCCAGATCTTCCAGTGTAGAAAACGTTGTTCATCTTATTTCTTTTAGATTGGCCTCCGTTGTCCGGCGCATTACCCAGTTTTTCACTATCCAAAATAAAGTACCGGTAGTTGATAAGTGGCATCCCTGTCGTACTCCTGTCTTCACCTAAAATGTTACGTTGCTCTGCCCAACACTACAAGTAAAGTTAGCATAGTCTTTTATGATGGAAACAATGCAGCTGGGAATTCCATAAGCCCTCAGTATTTTCCGTAGGCTCTCCCTGTGCATGCTGTCGAAAGCCTTTTCAAAATCAACTAAGTTAATGTAGAGCTGTCTCTGCCATTCTGAGCATTGCTCTATATTGTTCCAGAGGGTGAATATATGATCTGCATATCTTCTGTTCTTTCTGAATCCCGCTTGTTCTTTGAAAGATTTATGTGTCTACTGCTTTTGAAATCTGTAGATAATTATCCTGCCTAGTATTTTACTGATCAACTTCTGATGATCAGATTGCCTCCTGTTGTATCGCTCTGTAAAGAGTTTCCTATCATAGTTGCATGGTCAAACCAGTGACAATCGGGAAAAGACCGACGGATTTCTGGAAAGACAGATGACACTGGGAAAGACTAGAAACTGGCTGACCGGGTTAGCACCCCGTAAGCTGTATTACAATTGCTACAGGATACAAAAACGATAGATGCTCCCAGGATTCACCGAAAGGGGGGGGGGAGGGGGGGAGGGAGAGAATTATGAATCCACAGGCGCCTCATTGGAATCGACCAGACCCGTTACACGGACTTCGAGCTCTGAACAACGGTTGGAATTTCCATGTGCCTGTGGTAGGAAATTCTCTACTCAGAGAGGAATGAAAATCCACAGAACGAAAAAGGGATGTGGGAGTTCATCAGGGGGAGATCAACAGCGCTCTGTCTCGACGGGTAAGACGTTAGAAGAACGCAGCCAGGAGTCAATCCACAGTGCTGAGTACATTCAAGTTGATTTGCCTGATGATGATCTCACACACTTCTTGGACGGGAAGAGAGATGCAATCAAGTTTCCACCTGCCAGTGCAAACGGGCTTTGGGAACAGCTGGACGAAGCCTTGGCAAAAGAGTTGGATAACAACCTGAAGCAGATAACTTTGGAGAAGAAGCTGGAAATCTTCGGCGACATAATATATCTGCACTGTCGCAAAGTGTTCGGAGTCAGGGAGGCAAGGGAAAGTAACCCACCGCGAAAAAGTAGAAGACAAATTAAAATAGAAGAAATCAGGAAACAGAAGAAGCATGCCCGAAAACTGTTCAAGAACGCAGTTACCACAGAGAAGGAAGGGTTACGACAGGTTTGGGAGCACTTGAAAGGCCAACATAATGCCTTTTGTAGAGCAGAAAGGTTGTGCAGGAAGAGAAGGAAGATTCGAAGGGATAGGGAAAGATTCTTCAGGGAGCCCTTCAAGTTTGCCAAAAAACTGTTTGAGCAGCCATGGTCGGGTACGCTAAACATCAGGAAAGAAGACCTGGAAGAACACATTAGAATGACATATTCAGATGGTCGCAAAGATGAGCCGCTCAGCAGCATGGCAGGCCTTAAATGGCCGAGTAAGCCAGGAGCTGAATTTAACACCAAGCCCCCAACGATGCAAGAGGTAGAAAGCATTGCCCAGAAAGCTCGGTGCAAGTCAGCTCCAGGTCCTAATGGTGTTCCATATGTTGTGTATAAGAGATGCCCTGAGGTGCTCAAACAACTGCTCTGTTTACTGAAGAATGCGTGAAAAACCCAGCTTGTAAGCAAGGAATGGAGAAAGGCGAACGGCGTCTACCTCCCGAAGGAACAAAATTCCACAGACATCAGTCAGTTCAGGCCAATCTCACTACTTAATGTGGAAGGGAAGATATTCATCTCAGTGAGGCGAAAAGGCTCACTACATACCTCCTGCCAAATGGGTACATTGACACTACCATTCAGAAAGGAGGTATCCCAGGTTGTCGTAGATTTGTGATAGGGGAATTAAGACACAGATTGGTCCCTTCTGAATAGACTAGAACCTGAGGTGACTCAGTGAGAGATAATATAAGAAATAGCTTTTCACGAGTAAGATGGTGGAAAATAAGTAAATTCTGTCCCCAAAACTCGAGAAACAAACTTCTCTCGCTCAGCCTGTCTCTACAACAGAAAGTATTTGTCAGACAGATTTCTCAGTTATATAGATGTACTATATATCAACCACTCACCGACACACACACACACATAAGTGACGACAGTTAGACGCACAGACGTGAAAACTACAACAATGGAATATAGATTTTTTTTGGGACGAGCTGACCGACACACTTGAATAAGTTTATGTAAGTTTTATTTATCATAAAGAATTTCCCAACACAGTAAATAAATTTAGACTATCAAATCAATACACAAATAAACATAGGTTAAGGAATCAATAACAGAGTTGACCCATAGGTGTAATCCTTTCCCCCTCTGTTGAACCAAGATCCCGTTATAAGAGGTTAGTCGCCCCAAAGAGTCACAGATTTATACACTATGGTCTAGGATTTCTCTCTACCGTAAATAACAGGTTTTTCCTGTAATCTACTCTGAAATAGATCGCATATGTAATCTTTAAGAAGAAAAACAATCAATGGATATATGGATTATAGAATCAAAGAATTAATCATCCCTGCATTTTCTCGCTCTGACACATTTGTGATCACAAGACGTGCGTTCTTACCTAATAGGCACTCTCACCACATCTAACAATTGTTTAAGGAACATACAGCCCCTCCAATGGTGTGTTTAGGCGAAACAAGCCCCAGCTTCTCCAATGCTAATAAATTCAAATCTTGGGAAGCGCTCGCTTCACTATGGTACGTCCGTAGGATGCTGATAAATGTCACTTCAATTTTTGTCCAGGTAGTAAAATAATTAAGATGTCTAATGTTCACAAGGATACAGTAGCTTGAAATAATCGATCGTTACCTCGAGTTGCAGGTAAATAACTCTTGTTCAGGATTTATCTTCTTCTCAACACAGTGGTTGTTATACAAGTAATGTCACAGGTTTGATTATGTTAAATGTTTGATTTAGTCGCCACCACGGGCCGACTGTAAAACTTTGATTATTGGAAAAGAACTCTGGAACTCAATGCCAGTTACAATATAAATTTCAGAAGAATAGTTCTTTTCGTCTAGTTATTCTCTGCTATACATAAACAGAAACCGCTGGTAGGTTTTGGGTGACCCAAATACTGTATAAGGAAGAGAAAAGTACAAAATACTTAACCATAACAGTATTCAAAATCCTACGCGTAAATAGAATATGTTCACTTCGGTCATTTAACTTAAATCAGAAACTATAAGCTTAGAGCTTGTCTCATCGTTTAAAACTTCCGTGAAATAAATTCTAGTCATTAAAAGAAATCAATCATCATGAATTAGAAATAAATACATATTTTGTCAACACTCATGATATATCAGTGCATTACTTAGACGGTTAAATTATTTTCTAACTGGTTACTAGCAGTGAATAAAATTAATTTATTTGCTAGAATAGTTTAGCTAGAAATGTTAATGTATTCTGCTATCCACTGTAACACAATAAGGCTCTAGAGAAATAAGAAATAACGGACCATCTATTTAATCACTCCGCACAGAAATAAACTGGTGAAATTTAATTCGAACTAACAATTATATCTCTCGACAATACTAGTCAATATTTATATTCTACCTTCACACAAACTTCAAAAATTATCTCCACGAGAAACTTCTCTTATATAATGTTTTCTAGAACTACGAGCTAGATGTCTTTCTAAAGCTGTGGCAGTACTGAATGAATAAAGTCAGATTTCTCGGGTATAAATATCTGAAACTGACAAAGAATCAAAGGGCTAGTTGTAACTAGCAGACTTTTGCCAGATGTTGGCACCTATTGGAAAATCTACATAAATTCTATCTCATTCTGCGAATCAAACAACTTTTATCGCACCAATGCCGAAGCCAGGTCTATATTAAGATCTAGCTGAAATAGAATCTACATACCGGTATATTTTCGCCTCACTCTCGCCATCTGCAGAAGTGGTCGTAAATGAATTACAGTGAGAGTCTTTGATATGGCAGTTCGCATCTTGTAAATTAACTTACAGCGAACGAATCCAGGCAAAGGTAATAGACAAATTGTCTCCCCTTTCCATCACTGACTGATCTCATTGCGGCGATTTTTATGATCGCTGCCGAGATAATTACAGGTGAGCGGGACCAGGTCTGCTCGTAACCCTGCATCAAAGAGAATGCAATTAAATGCTAACAGCCATAAACTGCTTGCTAAATAGAAAAATGAGAAAGGTTAGAATCTGGTAGGAGAATGCGAATATCCCCCAGGTTAAAGCAAACTCTATAATAGCGAACAGTACACAGCCAGCTGGTACAGGGAAGTTTAAACGCCTAAACCCGAGCCAACCTCAAAGGAATTTCCTGCTCAGACGTGTCTTGCAAAACAGTCTGCAGAAGAGGCAGCACTGAGAAATTCCGAACAAACGCACAGTATACAAAACAATAACTAAATTCATCAGCATGAAAATCCAGGTGCCTCCAATATTCCATCCGATCTACCACACATTCATCCTAGCGCCAACAGCTCCTCTGTATAACAACTAGTCACTACCCCACTATGATACAAACAAATATCCCATAACTCTACCCATACATCAATACCATCCCAGAGACTCCATCCTTCACTACACATCGTACACTACTCAGTCTACTGTGTCGCATCCTCTCCTGTCACTAATCTAGAAACACCACGATCGTTCTAAACCCCTCAACTGTACACTCTCGTCTCTCTGTCCAGCCCTCAACCCCATCCCCAACCCACCCCACCCTCCTTGTATCACTCCGTCTGTCACTTACTCCTCACCTCCCCCTCTTCACCCCCCACTCGCATCAATCTCCTCCCCATATCCACTACCCGTCCCCGCCGCCCACATCACTTGCTCTACACACCAGTCGCCATATCACCGCCGCTCCTCCCACATACACTGTGTCCCATAAGAATCCCCTATATCATGCATACCCACGCTCGCCGTCACTCTCCCATATCCTCACGCACTCCCCAACTCAACCGTTGAACCTACCACCCCCCACTGCCCCATCTCACACCTTCGCACTCACTCTCTCTCTCACCCCCCGATTCAGATATAGATATGATAGCACAAACAGTATGATGAGATCAACTCAGTCCCAATCACATACCTCTTCCCTTGTAACTCTCCGTGCACACCACACCCACTGCACTCATCACTCTCGTCTTATATATCACATATCCATGTCCAGCGTGTTAAACACCACACCCACAGTGTATCCCCATACATCCTATCACTACACCACCGCGCGCCTCCTCACTCTCTCATCGCCATGTGGAATATTGACCCGCCAACACCGAAACCGTCAATGTCTGTTCCTCCCAGTCACTCCAGTACAAATACCACCACAACCACTCCGGTAACCCCCTCTCTATAGAGTCCCTCCATCGTCATCCTATCCCAGACTTCCCTTTTCTGACTCGCCGCCCCCCCGCATCTCGACCCAGAACATGTCCTACACTATTAACTGTCGTTAGCTGTAAATCCGCACCCGCGCCGATCCTCAAGACCCGCACTCTCAGCCTACCGTCCCTATGTCTGCATAATGTTGCCTCCTAGTTTGATAGACCCGCGCAAAGTTAATGGTGACTACCCTTGCAATATCCTTAATTGTCATACCTACACTACATATGACATAGACAGACCTCAGAGACACCAGCCTACTCTCCTGCAACGTATCTAAGAATAGTCACGCTCGCATGCCGCTCCTCCTCGTCCCCCCACTACTCTACCAACGTGACAGCGAGAATATGTACTATTTCGCAACACTGAACCACCCCGGGTCTCGCCCCACCCCCTCCTCCTCTCCCACCTCCAGATAAGTTCCCCACTACTCTAGCTCCTGTCCAACCCCACCCCGCAAAGCTGCTCTGACTACATCACCCTCTCCCTCCCGTCGCCTATCGCCAGACTCCCACTCATTTACATCCCTGTGCTGTACACATACTGTCCACTGCTAATTACAAGTACCCCGCCTCTCTCCGTCCATCACCCTCGCCATCACGCTCCCTGACAGTGTCCCCCTTCGTCTTTCACTCCATATCCTCGCTAACACAACTCTCATAGCCCCCCCCATAGACAGATATATACCCAACCTAGCCACTGTTTCCAACCTTGCCACATTACTTTCCCTCCTTATTTCATCAATCACCTCCCAAAACATTGTCATACAATACTCTACCTCTCGTGTGGGCCCCTCCCCTCTACTAGTACACATCCCCTGTTCTAACCCCTGCCTACAACAATAGAGACCCCATCAAACAGACGGTCGTGATCTACCCACTCAGTCAAAAGATCATCAAATGACCATCACCCCCTATAATCCTCAAACTTCAACCCACACCACCCCCCAACCTCACCCCATCCCCCAAATCCCTGTAGACCCGATACCCCCCCAATTTCACCCTCCCTATTGCACATACCTATAACTGCATTAATACGTACTAGTGACACTCAGCTCTCCGCTGCTCCGCTCAGCATCACCGTCCATGAGGTGCCGCCCCTTTCGCGCCATAAATCCCCATGCATCGAGCCACAGACCCACAGGAACAGGAATCTTTCTTTATAGTATATATGAAAGCAGTAGCTGTACCCCCTTCCCAATTACCCCGGCAAAGTGTCTCCCTTGTCTCCCCATGAACCACCGTGGTCTAAGCCACATCTCTCAGAAGCTAGATTGGATCCCATGTGGTCAACACAAGCACGCTCAGTCAGCCTTCGCCCGTTTTGTCTCTTGTGCCCCTTATTCTGCAATATGAGATATGTATGTGTACTCTATGCGATGTGATGTCTTGGAGAGTCACAGAGAAGGATGTCAAACTTGTACCTCTTTTCACACAAATGCCTAAGAAGGAAGAGAAACTGGTTCCATCTCTCTCTTTTGGCGCCAAACTAACACAAGCTCCGATTTCCAATGCCAGAGGAATCTGCGTCTATGTCTATTCCTACCCGCTATGCTAACACGACGCGCACTTGTGAGGACAAGCACACACATATAGCTGGGCCGCATAGGCTTGCACTGTGCACGCCTCCCTATATGTACCTGAGACGCACTCCCAGCCTAATGTCCATGAAACCCGATTGCCACAACCTACAGCTCCAATCCATGCGTCCTCTCTCGCTTAGTTGGCCCACTGTATCGGCTGAGCGCTAGCACCTCACTTCGAAGTCAGCACGTATACACCCAAATTTTACTGCACTCGCGCGCGAGAGCCTGACTGAGCACTTGCCTACAGCATACCGGACCAACTGATGTGCCAAACGATTTCCTGAGCACCGCACTCCCCGCCCACTTCCGCTTCGTCGGACTCCGCTCCCCCATCTGCATAGTGTCCCTGCGTCCAACATCGCATCATCTGCTCTCCTGAAAGCCTTCCCGCGATTCACTTATGTTGATACACCACGCGCCTCACCCATAACTACACGACTCAAGCTCCACTCCTCCCCGTATCAGCGTGCTGCGCCGGACTGATCTGACTGCTCCTAGAACGAGCTTCTCTTAGGCTCGGTCCAGTGATACGCAACGCTCACGAAATATGCCGCTTCCCGTGACGGCCACTCACTGAATTTGTCTAAGAATGTGCTAATCATACGTTATATCTGCTGTAGCCCTCAATTGCGTGAAACGAATCATGTGTTCACGAGATAGCCAGCATAAGATGACTCAGCCGATGACATCTTCCATGTTCGCATCCGCAATCAGACAGAGACAACGTGACTCTTGCACACATAACTTCCATCCCGTAATTATCCTAAATCTCTTGTATAGCACGTCCATATGCTACCACCTGTATGTCTAGTCTGCAGCACATGCCTAAACACTACATACCATGCTGTCTCCAATATCTGATACCAGGACAAGAAACACGGATTACCCATAGCCTGTTGAGCATGCTATGTAAGCACACATCCCTGTCTGTGATACCCTAGAAATCCCCTCCCATCATGTCCTACGCTGTGTCTTCGCGCTCGCCCGCCACGTCTCCATATTGATAAACTTGTAGTCAATCAAGTTCATCACCTCTCGCTGCTGGCATAATCCTAATGCCTGCCCTCCGCCTCGCTCCATTTCTTTCCTGCGACCCTAACTCACGCCTTTTGTCTCACAGCAGTCACTTCCAACACCTCGACTGCTTATCCACACCTCCCGCTGTCGTGTGTGTCTAGAGGCAAAGTGTAACCTCATACTACTACCCCGAACTCTGGCCCTCTAAGACCCTGACCGCTTGCGAAACACCATGCACCCACCTGCGAGCAGTTATTCTTTCGCCTACTCTGTGTCATACTCACCAGCCTCTCATTAATTCACTAATAATAAGACACTGTGCCCAAAGGCCTCCCCCCCCTCGCAATCAGGCTAAATCATCAATATGTAGCCTGCGCATGAACCGAATGCCGCCTTATCGAGCCTCTCCTATCAAAGCTTTTCTGGCAAAGTTGTCCAAATGGCTCTTACTCCCCCTCTTATATCCCGCGCTGAGTAACATAGACATACAAGACTCATACATGTCTCCTCCGCCACCTCATGATGTCCCTCGCGGCACTTCCCGGACGCCCCCGATTGCTGATAGCTCTCGACTTCTCTGCCACATTTTCGAGACTAGAGTCAGACTCGGCGTCCAGTTCTAGAGATTCCCGCCCGGCTTCAAAACAAACAACCAATTTAAATAATCCTCCCCTACCCCCCTCAACCCACCCCCTCCCCATCTCAACGCATTCTACAAGTAGCCGCAATCCCCCAAACCATATCTAAATCCGCGTACCACGGTCCATGAGTGCGCCCTTAGCTCGGCATGCGGAAAACCTCTTATTCACAAATTCGAATGAACCCTTCATCTCACTTCCCTCCCTCTAATCTCATATGAGACGAAACCAACCCCCTCATATACCCCTAGATCACCTCGCGCATAGGACCTCGCCTAAGATACACACGCTACCCAGAGTGGCAGGCGTTGTTACTCCTGCATTGCACCCAGTGTACCATCTCAGACAGTCGCCGCAGAAGGCAGTGAAACGCAACTGAATTTTTAGAGTAAGCGCAGCTTCAAGCAAAGAGGCAATCAAATCATAGCACTAAGACACTAGACAACACGCCTAGAAGCCATGCCTGTGTGCCAGTGAAAATCTGCATCTCACTGTGTAAGGCTGCGCTGCGATGCTCCTTCTATCTGTGTTTGAATGTAACCCACACATTCCACATTCTACCCCCCCAACTCTTCGATGTGGCCTGATCTGTCAACCGCTCTATCTCCCAGTGGAACGATAAGCACTATAGTCACAGTTACGCAAGCCTTCTGTCAGAGGCCCCAGAATCAGCGCATCAAACCCTTCATAATGTTCATGATATATGGCAATCATGGCTATAGGACGGCGCTACCATCTCACCAGACAGATCATCCTGTGCGGATGCACCGACTTGGTCAATGCACACTCTCAGAAGACATCGCCTGCTCGTTTGTCAATTTCTCTATGCTTCCTCCCCTCATATTAGATCCAAGTCGAGATTGTAGGCATCTAGCACGCGAGATGTAAGAAGAGTCTGGCAACCTATGCCCTCAAGTGCGTACTGACAAACTTGCCTTGCATTACGTACCTCACCTATAACCGCTCCTAGACCGAGATCTGACCTATGTGCCTCTATAGTCCATTGCTGTGCCCCTAACCTACATCTGATATGACTATAACACCGGCTCTCACACGAGTTTAGTGGTCCGACGCTGAGGCAGTTTCGATGACAGGACTAAGTCTGGTATGTCGTAACACCGACTAGCTGCAGACAAGAGTGTCCGAATAGATAAGAGATATCCTTTCGAGTATCCAATCTTTGCGTACAGAGCGACGTACTAATCCCTTTACCGCGTTGTACCCCCCACTATCTAGAGAGAGACATTGACTGCACCAGCTTTTAGAATGCGCACCTCTTGATCATTCTCTCGTGCGTCTGGAGACATCCGTGGTGTTCCAATTTTTTGTGTCTCTCAAGACGCCTGAGCGCCAGAGGAGTATCTCCGTGCACGTAGCCAGTGTGTCTCTGTAGCGCGCTTCACTAGTGATGCTTGAGTAATGCTGAGCTGTGGCCTCCCGAAGCAAGTACGATCACTCCCTTCTTTCAGAGAGTCGAAATTGAATAACACCGAGCGGGTCCCCCACTGCCTCCTGCAATAAACACATCAGACACTAACACCCCTGCGTGCTCGCGTCCTTATCAACACCAACAATAGCCCCAGAGACTCGCACCTCGCACGCCCCCCCCCCCCCGCCAGGGGAGGCAGACACTTGAACACGTGCTGTAAGCGTGTAAGGTGTCATTAGGGCAAGGGCGATACACTTGGCGCTACAACTAAAGTGCTAAATGAGCTTGCTGCGACAATAGACCTGGCAAGGATGAAGGCGAATAGCAAAGCCAGGCTGAGCACCGCAAACATACTTTCTGAGGGCAGGAAAGTCAGCACAACCCAAACCGAGTAAGCCAGGTAGCAGTTTACAATCTCTTCTTGACTGTGCAAACGACTGGGAGATGGCGGTAGACCTACCTGGACGAGGGGCATATCCAGAGAGTATCAGAAAATCGCGGAGACGGCCGGATATAGTGCTTCATTCTCCAGCATTGCTTCAGGTTATCTTGATTGAACTGACAGTGCCATTTGAATCCAGACTGGACGAGCAACATTCGTTCAAAGCGGCCAAGTATAATGATCTGGCCGCGGATCTGAGACACGATGGGTTCACTGCAAGGGTCATGGCTGTTGAGGTGGGCGCAAGAGGGCTCGTATGAAACTGCCGAAAAGGCAGCTGGCTGTGGAACAACCGCAATGGGCTATGGAAATCGTGACAGTAAACTCTGCGGTACAGAAAACACAATAAATTTTTCAAGTCCACAATACCTTGAGTTTTTCGGTGTATTGGTGAAAGGGCTGTGACTGACGGGCAACACGCGGCGAGTATTATAAGAGGTGTTGGGCACATAATTTCAGTTGCTAGCGCACAGTGGCTAGCCTCGTCGGCTTCGCGCAGGTGTGTCAGTGTCTGTCCCTAGTTGTGGTGTGCGACGGAATGAACGGAAAAATTTGTCTCCTCTTTGTTACTTTCACAATTGCCTCCAAGGCTGGCGGAGTTGTGGATTTTAAAGTTGCTACCAAAGTGAAATGGGTTCATTTTCGATACAAGACAACAGGAGGCTGAGACACTTGGGAGTCATGACCCACGTGGGACCGCCTCCCTTAGAGTGTAAAGGAGTATACTGGGCCGAAACACTTGTCGGACAGGGGGACGACTTCTGATGATCAGATTGCCTCCTGTTGTATCGCTCTGTAAAGAGTTTCCTATCATACTGGTAACTGAGAAGAGAGTAGTTTCTCTCCAGTTGTTGCAGTCTGCAAGGTCACCCTTCTTGTACAATTATTCCTTTATTCCACTCCGTTGGTGTTTCTCTGTTCTTCAGATTTGTGCAAACAGTGGTTTTAATAGTTGTGCTGCTAGTTCAGGGACTGTCATAACTCAGCATTTAAATTGTCATGACCAGCAGCTTTTCCATTCTTTAACCCTTTGATATCTGTGATGATTTCTTCTCTTCGCGGAATGTCTGTATTTACGTCTAGATCATTTTTAGCATCAGGAACATTCAGCTGCGTCTCTGGGGGTTCCTTATTCAGTGTTCTGCCCATCTTGCTTCCTGCCCGTGCTATGGTGATGAGATTTCCTTGCTTGTCTCCTACGAACGTAATATTGTGAACCCCGTTTTCTGCTGATGGTTTTAGTTATTTTATACTGTTTTGTTCATTCTTTGTGCTGCCTCTTCTCGCAAGATCGTTCAGGAATTTCCTTTTGTTGGCTCGGGTTTGACGTTTTAGTTTTACTTCCTTGTCCAGAAGACTGTACTGCTCGCTATATATTTCCTTTAACCCAGAGGACATGCATGCACGCATATCTGGAGTCATCCTTATATGACCACCTGCTATGCACAATGCAATATATATGTACCGGTACGTGGAAGTGTCTGTGAGGCTAATTACACCATTGAGTCTTGAAATAATCCACACACTTCCATGGATTCTTCATGTGATGAAGCTTGATGAGAACCCAGCATTGCACACTGAGCTTGGAGAAGTCACTTGAACCCCATGCGTATTTCTTTAGATTTGACTTGGTTCACTGCATGCAGAAGGGTATTACAGTGGAACCAGTGATAGGCAGGGGTAGCTGAGAAGTGGCTCTGTGCAGGAAGTGACAATTCCTTGGGAGAGCCCAGAACCAGAGTACAGTATTTTAACTCTGCATAGTTGGAGAGCCCCCATGTATGGCGGGGAATGCACAGTATACCACACACGTCTTATTCCTAGCTTGGGACCAGATGTGATGATCTTTTAATGCAAGCCAAGCTGGAGAGACTTCATCTCAACACGTTTCGTAATGGCAGAAAAGCCACAGGAAAAGCATAGATCTACAGTGTAGATAATACCAAGGAGTCTTGAACTTGGTATTGGCTGCTACAGAGCGAGAAGTTCAGCAACCCTAGTTAAACAACAACCAAGGGGACTTCTATGTTCTTTCATTTCTCATCGCTATGGTGTTTAATGTTTCTGGTGTTATCCAAGCTTGTCTCTTCCTTTCCTGGAATCCCAAGTACGATTTGCTGCTTTCCTTATATACTGTTGAAATGGTGTTGAATTTCTGGACTATTGGCAATTTGATATCGTTTTTTTTTTTTTTATATATTAACCACAAAAGCTTTTCTGGTTAGGGGTCCTTCAGTTTGATGTCAAACCTTTTCCGATTAGTTATAACTGGTCCAGCAGTTCTGAGTTTCCCCTTCAGTCTTGTTACTACCAAGTGATGATCGCTTCCCACATCTGCACTTCTTACTTTCACATCTTGTAATGAATGCCCCATCTACCATTGATCATAATGTGGTCTATCTGGTTTCTATCCCGGTCGTTTGGTGATTCCCATGTTAATCTGTGAATTTCTTTGTGTAGAAAAAGCGTTCCTCCAATGACCAAGTTGTTAATGCTGCAGTAGCTTATTAGTTTATACCCATTCTCGTTTTACTGCACCGCTGCCACATCTCTCTTTCAATATATGTATTGTGTGTTCCAACTTTCGCATTAAGGTCACCCATTACTATGATAATAACAATATCGTATCTAGGTGCGATTTCCATTTCCTTCTGTTTATATAATTCGTCCTTGACCTCTTTATCGCTGTCATTTGTTGGTACATAGCATTGTATTATTGTGGTGTTTGTGAATCTCCCTCTCAGTTTTGTTGTTGATAGGTTTCCATTCCAGTAATGACCTTTCTTTATCATAATGGCTACACCTTCATCGTGCTGTCCATCATCTCTGTGATAAGAGGTTTTGATGTTAATAAAATCTAAGGTTAACCAGGTGAGGTCAAGCTATTAAGTTCCCTGAGTAATAATGATGATGATGAATTTCTCAGGGTCCCTATCCGCTACCTTTTCTGATCTCACCCAGGGTACAGTATTCTCTGTGGTGTTATGTGGCTAAGTGTCTAGGGTAATGTATTTAGTATGAGGAATGAATAATTTCAAACAGAACTTTAACTCAATAAAAATCAAGTACGGTAAGTAAAACTGTGTGTACGTTTTGATATATAAAGGGATATATATATATACAATTTTATTATTCCTGTACCTCACTCTTTTGGGACAGGAATTGTCAAATCAAGAAAACTTTATTTACATAATATAAATAAATAAGTTGGAAACACTGTCCATGACTTTTAACAATAAAAAAGGTCTCACTGTAATGGATACCCCACAGTCTGATTCAATGCTTGACATTAACACTAGTCTATTATTGGAGAGTCTGTTCTTTACATCATTCCCCAGGAAATTCTTTTTATTGTTGTGGATGGAATTGCAATGAACTATCATGTGCCCGTACTAAGGGACTTATCTCGTCAGCCTGTCTAATGCTTTTGGCTCCAGAATCTACCAGATCAATCAAATAGTGTTGCCTCCTGGATGAAGATACAGCATGTAGCTTCCAGGTATATTGTAAGCATTCACTGCCCACAGGTTCTGTCTTCTCCAGGTTTACTGCAACAACTTTGTAACTGGTAATACCACCCTGGACTGAGAAGGAAAAGTTCCTCCCCTATAGAACCTGTTTATAACAATTCCACAACTAATCGATAATAATCTTACCTGGGGTCAGCCATGTGTGCTGACCATGTGCACCAGACTCTAAGTTTCCTTGACTACACTCAGTCCTGTGTTTTCATTCTTTTTCCCATATGGCATCAAAGCCACTGTTCCTTAAGCATTGATTGCCTTCCATAGAATCAGCAGGGGTGTACAAATATATCTTGTGACCTGTTAATTTCTTCTTTCAAACATTCTATGCATGGTTTCACATGTTCTTTGAACACTGTGTGTCACTCCAGAAGCCACTATCAATTTATTTTCTCCTGGACTTACAGTCACAAAATTTTATGGCAAATCTACAAACACATTTATTTTTCACTTCCCAATAAGGCTGCTTTTAGACACATTCCTACTTAGGTCGTCGTAACCTCTCCCAATTGGCAGTATCGAAATAAAATAGGGCGGCACACACAGCCTGTGGCCTACATGTCAATATATTACAAATAAACTTATCTGTCTTACCTCAAGTAAAGAATAATAACACATGCACAAGCTTGACTAGCAGTAAATAGGTTTTCAGACTGCTTTATCGTCCAGACGGCAAAAGCTTGATCACAAGGCTTTCCCGCTGATCTCAACTTGGCAGTGCTTGTTAGTTTTTCAAATGGCGGACTATGCAAGGAGGTGTTAATTTTTATCAACTAAACCTAACCAATCAGAGGACGAGTCAAAATTTTAACTATTTTTGGACTATAAACTGGAGCGATTATAAGTGTGTTCGTTCATCTGATTACATTTGTGTATTTTATATCTCCGTTATTTATGGACCGATTTCAAATATCAAAGGTGATAATTAAACGGCCAACTGACCTCTATCGTTCTATCTAATCTTCCTTTGGTTATTCCTTAACAGTTTCATCTGGGTAATTTTTTTGTAATTAATTGTAGGTCTACCCTGATCTAAAATATCAGTAAATTAAATTTTTCTAAGTCAAGAAAATTTTATTAAGTGGGAATCTTTAGGTTAATATATTAATCAATATCAGCGCTATAATTCAAGATATCCCTTTCATTCTAATTCCCTTTAGTTATTGAGAAATAAATTATTTAATTTTGGTCAAAAACACAGAATCGGCATTTTTGCCCTACCACCAAATTTTTTCTTGATTCTACAAAAACCAGGTACCAATTTGATTGGTTGTTAATTTTTCTACGTCCTTCGATAAATATTAGGGTGGGTGTGTGTGTGTATGGGGATAGTAACGTTTAACCTGTGGTAGTAGAAAAATTCAAATTCTCTAGTTAAATTTTTAGCGGTAAATGGACTTTGCCCCTCAGACAAATTTCAAATATTGTAGTTATTTATAGATTTAAAATTACGATAGCTAGTACGTTTTAAGCGGGGAATTTGAGCGTATTGTTTATACGGATTCGCTTTACGACAATCTCTTCCAGAGTAAAGTACTGTTTCTCCCGTTGCTGTTTTTATTCTCACAGTCCCGGTCCATCTGATCTCACATATTCACAGGATATGTAATATGTTGTGATCTGCCCCCGTTTTCCTGCCTCATTCATAGTTCTGACGTTCCAGAATTCAACTCTGGTTTTGTGATCAGGGCATCCATTTTCAATGCAATAGCTTCCTTTCGGCTTTCACCACTGTCAGTCATGCGAGCAACAGACTCTGGATGTCCGTCCCGCGTCAGATCTTTGTCAAATGTTGCTGTTTCCATACCAAAATTTTTTTTTAACATAAGGGTGTCGGCCCTGTGCTAAAATCCCCAACCTGGAGGACCAGGGTGCCAGCTTGAGTCTGACTCCTACCCGCTTTTTGTCAATTTGATGTTACAATTTTTGACCGCAAGCTATTAACTCCTTGAAAAGTTATTTTTGGGTTTTTAGTGCATTAAAAGCATGTGTTCACAATATTTTTTATTTTTGCTGCCCACCGCTTACGCGCTTGTTGGTGTAATGAATGTTAGCATTGTAATGTACTGCCGGGTGCTAGGACGTTTGTTAACCTGTTATCGCCTGTTCAATCAAAATAATTATGTAAGCCCACGCAATACTAACTTTGGCGATGAAGTCAGAATTTCTGTTTATGCAAGTCCAAATTAGAGTTGGGACAGAAAAATTATCAGCGAATTCTAGTTATCATAAGTCGACTTATTAAAATGGACCTAAAAGGAACCTAAGATGCGTCAAAAGTGGAATGCAGTCAGCGACCCATAGCTGACTGCTTGCGTCAGCGAACCATAGCTGACCAAGACCCTTCTCCACCTCCAAGTGGTGGTCCTGGAAACAGGCTGCATCACTGCAGTCTGGCTGAGAAAGTAGGGATCGAAATGGGAAGGCAAACCCGGTCCTAAAAAAAGCCGTGCCAAAGTCGGATGTGTTGGGCCGAAAGGCGCAGATATCGCAGCGTTGCTGTAAACGGCGACACAACGAAACCAACGTCCTTTTCAGGACGAACGCAGGACTTAATTAAAAAAAAAAAAAAAAGTAGTTAGTAGTGTCTCGGTTTGGCAAAGCTCATCCTGTTCAACCTAGACACAACGTACGTTGGTTAAATTATGGCAGATGCCCAAATATAAAAGATCTTATGTCTGGTGTATATGTTGTTGTTTAACTAGGGCTGCTGAGCTTCTCGCTCTTTTGCAGCCAACGCCAAATTCAAGAGTTCCTGGTATTATCTGCACTGTAGAACTAGGCTTTTCCGTCATTCCGAAACGTGTTGAGTTGGGAGTCATGGGCTCCAGTATATGGTTCTGGGCTCTCCCAAGGAATCGTCACCTCTTACACATCTCAGCTCTCCCTGCCGACCACGGGGTCCATAGTGAGATCCTCCTGCACGCAGACAACCAGGTAAAGCCAGAGCTACGTCTGGGGCTCAAGTGACTCTTCCAAGCTTAGTGTGCAATGCTGGGTTTTCAACAAGTTTCACCACAGAGGGAATCCCTGCAAGTGTGGATGATTTCAAGTCAATGAGCATGTAAATAGCCTGACAGACTAAAGGTTCACATACTATAGCACTGTGCTTTGTTGGTAGTCACATAAGGATGACTCCAGATATGCCTCCATGCATATCTGGTCTATATAAGTCGACATAACCGGAGTTTTCTAAAAAAAAAAAAAAAGAACACAATTGGCCCGGACCTCCTGAATTGCTTCCAGGTAAGTGTGGTCTGTACACTCTCTCGAACTTGTTTTTAAGTTGATTTTCGATTAACTCGAAGCAACGGTTCCCGGTCAATAGCTTGTGTGTACGTGTATGCCACATTTCTGTAGCAATTTGTCTTACTTTGATTAGGTTGCCAGTCCGTTACGAATTGCGGGGATGAGCAAGTCCTGTTCTCTCCTTGCCTCCTCCAAGATTTCTGGAAACTAGACCCTACATGGGGTATATAATTATCTGCTGTCCGTATTAAATTTATTTTTATATGCAACAAATGTTTCTTCCACCGAGGCATTGCAATCTCGCAAAGATCATTCCCTCAGAGGCCCTTTACTGACAGCCGGGACTTCCGTTGTTGAAACCAATAATACTGTCGCCCTTCAGATAAGTTTGCTCTATCGTGACTGTTGAAAGGTCACTTTCTTGAAGATCATATTTCAGTAATACACGATGGTTAGCTCTTCAAAACTTCCCAGTGTTCTACATGGCTTGGCTTTCACGTGATGACACGTGGAGCCGCGCTAGCGTAGTGGTTACAACACCGCTCTGGCGACCGGGTGATTCAGGATCAAACCCGGGCGACGGCATTTGAGGATTTTTCGTCGACCGGGAATTGGACTGGATTAACTCGAGACCTGGCGAGAACATTTGAAGGAGTGTCGTCGACCAGGGATTGGCGGCTCCTGAGCCGACCCAGCTGCAATGGGTACCTCCGAAATCGGAGAGTATTTGCCTGAATGGCGAGGGACACCTGTCTCTGTACAAGTAAAAAGGGATACTCACGTAAAATCAATGTCAGGTTAGACATAGTAATAACCTGAGATTTCGCCTCGAGTATTAGCGGGCGTACGAAAAAAAAAAAAAAAAAAAAAAAAAAAAAAAAAAAAAAAAAACAAGATGACAGAAACAAGTTTGAAGTCCTAAGTGAAAGAATGTTCTCCACCAAGAGCATGGCACATTCCTCGCCATCCTTCAGAATTGCTCCCTGCAATCATGAACAATACCTGTGATACTACTTTTTCTGGCTTCAAGTAGTGATACGATCTGCGGCGTAGTGTCCCTTTATTTAAAAATAATGATGGGAAATAATAAAAAGACCGCAAAACTAATGAAAATTTGTATAAAAAGTTTAATGACTTAAAAGAAACAAAACTTAAACTGGTAGCATTCACCTGTTATTAAATGGTAACAAAATTAAACAATGATCACATGCACGCCTGAATAAAATGATATGGAATCTTAAGGTGGATAAATTATTACGTTATTATAACAAACAAGACAAAACACATCAAGAATACTATAAGTTATCAACAGTAACTTGGATAACATGGTCAGTGAGCACAGTCATTATAAAATCTATGAGGTGAATTTTTTTAATGACGATTTTTAGTTTTTAGATTGCTCTGATCAAATGAGAAGATGCTTTAAAGTGATACATGAGAATGCTTTCAAGACAAAATAGTAATTAAGACGTTTTCTCAACGAAGATACTGCTATAAATTAATTTTTTAAAGAACAATGGCTGGAAAAATTTCTACATTGTGAACTGTAGTGTAGTAAAGTGCAGACAATCTGAATGCCAAGTGGGAAAAATTGCATTTGTAATGAAATGTAATTTTTTTTTTTCTAACTTGACCACTTCAGTACATTTTATAGATTTTCTTGTTTAAAAAATGACATAACAGGCGGGAGGAACCACGCTACAGTCACAGGCAGACCATACTGATTAAATCCATTAAGTGTCTAGTTAAGCATTTAAGCAAGCATGTAAATACACATATTTCCATCACCTTATGCAAACTTGTACACACACATAAATATATATATATATCCATCACTACGCCTAAAGCTTTCAGTGACTTATGATTAGGGCATTAAAACTCTTCTGAGGTTTATAAGCTTATAACGGATTTTAGCAAATAAAATTATGTGAAGAACTGAGGAGATAACTTGAGATTCATTTATAACATTATTTTAAATCTTCAGATATCTGTAATCAATCACTGCTTTATTGTATAGCATATGCATGTATGTAAAAGGAAAACACATAATATGTTAAACAGCTTTCTTACATGAAGAAAGAATTTAAAGGACAACACACAAGAAAAAGTAATTATTTGTCATGCAAGCTGTTGAGAAAACAATAAACGAAATGCACCTGTGTATTATTATTGCCCTAGCATTGCAGGTCTCTATCCAAACAGACGAAAACCGAAATAATGGACAACTTTGCCACATTTTGGTGATATGTGAAAATCGAAATATTGGACGACTGGCACATTTTGGTGACATCTAATAACCGAAATATCGGGTGACTTTGGCACATTTTGATGACATCTGAAAACTGAAAAAAAAATCCACATTCCAAAACAAAGATGTCCCCGAGGATTTCGAATAATAGGATACTGACCTGTACCACACAACCTCAGGGGAGTGACAGTCCTTTCTTTAAAGGTGCAGAAACACGATTAGCAGTTAGAAGAAGTAAGGTCCCTGAAATGTACCGTAGATATATAGAAGATTGGGCTATCCCACCGAATAAGAAGAAAATAAATAAAGACAAGGGCTAGAAAAACTGGAAATGAAAAGAGAATTAAGAGATAAAAAGTAGATAAAAGAGATAACAAGTATATAAATAAGCGTGGGTATATAAAGTGATATAACAACTTGTTGAAAACCATAATAGCATATCAATTGAATGCAATAAAGCAAGAGGAAAACAATGCTATTAATGGGAAGATAACTCAAGAGATGGACAGGAAAGGGCCTATCAGAGTGTACCATCAAGAGACAGAAGACATTTAAAACATTTAGCAATACATCAAACCTTTAGCATGATATGAGAAAGCTTAGACAAAAGTTTTAAAGTTGAGTGCTGAATTTCAAGTTGACTGATAACTAAATAAACAAATTAAAGGAAACTGGCAACACAAACCTAAATTCTGAGAAATTAATGCTTTCATCATAGTAAAAGTACAATATCATATTAAATACAGTTTTCAAAGTCAAAATACACCTTTAGATGTGTTCGAACAATCGATTTTTACATATTTACACACAGGGGAATCACTGTTATCTGACTAATCCCAGTCTTGTTATTAGAATTTGTCCTAAATTTTACTGCTAATGTTGCCCTTAGATCTCACAATGTTGAACCAAGACCATTGTCAGATTTCACAATTCTGTGCTCAGTATTTTTCATAAATTTCACAATTCTGTGGACATCACAAGTAATTTTTAACCATTTGGTTCCTGGTGGTTTTTAAGGAGACAATGAAAGAAAACATCCATTTCTTCCATAGACATGTTGTATGAAAAAGACTAATGTGGGGCTATGCATGGGGGCTGACGATCTTATCGTGTAAACAAACTGCTAAAGAACCTACCGTTTCCAAAGCTCATGAAGTACTTTGGCACTTCCCTGTGGCAATGGACCCATGGAACAAAAATGGAGTACAAAGAATATTGTTGTTCCAATCCCTGGGGATTTGAGTTATTCACTCTTTTACCCTTGCGACAATTAAGAGGTGTCATTCTGGGCTTTCTTGCAACCCCAGAGAACTTTCTCAACTCAGCGAGTGCAGCCGGTGGAGGTCACACCAGACCCACTAATTGGTGTGATGCCACGAGAAGGATGGTCCTCTACACTGCAAGGGGGCCATTATGGAGGGGGACCCTATTGTAACCCGAGCCATCGCTGGCAGCACCATGCAGATTTTTGGGGCAGCATTCAAGTACAAAGAAGAAAAAGAGTATCTGCACAGAATTCAGTGAGTTCATAATTCTGGAGCAAGTAAGTACTTTCTACAAATTTCAACATTCCAGATGCTGTGAATACTTCGTCACAAAAAACTCTAGAATATGGTATGTTAAAATTTCAAAATTCAGGATGCATCTTGTCCTTTTTCAGATTTTAAAATTCTAGACACAGTCTGCAATATTCTAGATTTCACAGTTCTGGAGGTTGTTGATACTTTTAAGATTTCCCAATCTACACTGCATGCTTTTAAAAAAAAAATGCTCATGGTAGTGGACTGAAAGAGTACTTTATATATCACATTGGCTGTTAGTTTAATTATTTAAATAAAAAAATAATTTAAGGCACTGTTCGTGATACAAAGGTACATTTAAAAGTATTTGCACCCAACTGTTATGGACACACATATTTAACTACAGTGTATAAACTTGTCCAATTAATTGCAACACTATGTGAGGCATTTATTTCAATGGTGTATCAGCGTGTATATACTGATTTTAATGAACTCTAGCAACTAGTCATGGAGTGACTGATGGTTCAGATTCTGCAAAGCATTTTCTATTCTGTACCAGTCAGGAACAAAATGAGATGTTCAAACAAATATTCCCTTAAAGTCAGTGATGCAACTCAGCAAGTTTTGATACTTGATGATAGTGATTTATAAAGCATATGACGATATCATCATTATTTGCCAAATACACTTCAAGTATTGTCTTATGCTATATTCTCATGGTCTTTCCATGACGTCTTGATCCCATTCATGTCTGTATCACAGTAAGACTCTCTATTACAGGGTTCCCTAACCTTTATTGTGCCTTGGACCCCTTTGATAGTCAGATGAAGGCTATGGACCCCTTCGATTGCCCAATGAAGACTATGGACCCCTTCTTGGAAATAAAAAATGTACATAACATAATAAAAAAATTTTACATTTTACGTTATGTACACAGATGCCCTAGAATCCATTCACAGACCACAAGAGTTAAGAAACCCTGCTCTATTATTTATTTTCATGCACTTCATAATCTTATACAGTCTAACTGCAGTCTGTCTCATTTTCTTGCACACAGCTCAGATAGAACACTGGTTCAAATCAGTTCTGAAGCAAATGAAATGAACAGAAAACCTGCTTTTAAGCTGTCAATGTTTACAGTAAAAGAATTATAAAGTATAAGAACCATGCAGTCAAAGACCTATATTCGTAACTGCTCAGACTACAACAGTGCCCTTTCAGCAACTGTATGAGTAACAGCTAACAACATTTGCAATCACTCTTGATCCTTTCTAAAGTGTTGCTGCATTTTGGTAAATAAATAAATAAACATGCAGACTTCTATCTACTCTTGCAGTCAACATATTAGGACAGGTGATTAAAATTTAAAGCGGAGGTTTATGTTTGATGACTGGGTAACTTAGTGACAACAAGAGTTTTAATGTAATGTGCGATAAGAAAATACTCTCTATGACAAATTAAATGCCTGCTCGCTACATAACTTTATTTACTTCAAAATAATCATCATATTTTTTATCCTGAATGTCTGGGCAGTCTCCAGGCAAATCCAGCATTCTAATGCCATGTCTGAGTAACAGCTGCTGCAGATAATCAGGAGGCTGCCTGAAGGGGTTAACTAATGAAACTCGAGGATCTATGCTGACGAGCCTGGGCTTCAAGTGTGGATTTCTTTGCTTTTGTCGGTCAATCACTCCTGTATCATCATCAACGTTCATGTTGTGAACATTTCTAATGTGAGCCCTCACACCTTGCTTGTGGTGGCTGTCATGTTCACACATGAAACACTTAAATCTCCGTTCAGACATATGTTCTCCTGTATGTTGCGCCAAGTCATTATTGCTCTTTGCAATATAGCCACATGTATGGCACACAAATGAGGCACCTGTAGTTAGCAGTGTTGTGTGCTTGAAACATGGATGCCTGGCAAGATGAAGTCTAAACATGAACTCACTGCTCTGAATGTCACAGCACACACTACAACAATACTGAGTAGGAGCTGGTGAATTACTTCTGGATGCTGCAGGAAAAAAGTGAACACAAATACACTTTTAGTCAAGACCATAAATTATAAAATCAAAGAAATAAATAACACAAAACTTTTCTCCATCAAAAGAACAAAATATAAAAATAGAGATAAAACTAACTAAATATTTAAGTTATTTCACAATCATTTAAATAATATAAAATAATACAATGAAAATATAGAAATTTTGCTAGGTACCTGCATGTTGAGGTACTGTTAACTTGGATGTCAATTCTGTATTGGTCGTAGGTCCAAATGTGCTGGGTTTCGACAAGGAAAACACTTTAACATCTCTTTGAGGATGAACTTTCCTTATATGTGCTTCCACTTCAGACCTGCAAATGGATTACATGTACAGGATGGACTATGAATATTGTGCCACATGACAGCACCTATGAGACGATCATGAAGACATGAAAATCACAATGCCAGCTGTGATGGGTGATTATACCTCTCCACTAACTCCTGTCTCTATTGCTGCTCACAAACTCTGCTGTTAATGTTATCGATAATCAGAAATAGTTATAGTGATAAACAGCATAAGGAAAACCCAGACTCCGATACTGCAGACCCATACTATACATTATCAAGAGATCAAGTGATAATTTTCAGTCTAAAAACCAGCCATTGCAGACTCAGATAAAATCTGTTTAACAAACTGAAAACTGGACAGACAGATGCATGTCGTGTGGGGAGGACAAACAAACAGTAGAACTCGTACTCCAAAACTGCTGGCTCCATGAGAGGAGCAGGATGGCCTTCTCCAACCCAGATGAAGGAGAAACTGTCTGGTGACGAGAGAAACATGAGATGGACTGCCAGCTTTATATGAGATAGGTGGTTATTTAAGAGCGACTGACGGAGTTCATGCTAAGGTGTTACAATGTCCAATATCTTCTTTAATTGCAATGATCTATATCCCCCTCTGTACCCTTGCTTCAAGAAAAGTAGATCCCCATAGTAGCAAAGATGACAGGTTTATTTCAAGTAAAGAATATAAAGAACATAAAATGCAGATTTCAATAATAAAAAGTTTACAAAGACCAAACATTTTCATGAAAATAAGTAAGTACAAAGCAGTTTTTTTTTTTTTTAAGTGCTAATAACTTTAGGATAGCAATGGTAGCATAGGTCATTTCTTGTTAGGTTACAGCAAGATCATATGTAATGAATCGCATGTGGGATTTTGGTTACTGTTTTATTTATTTGACTGAAGGAAACAATTTTACAGATGCTAGAATCTTCTATAATGACATGGTTCACCAACATTTATAAATGAACTGAATTATAAATTTATTTATCAAAGTAAACATAAAAATGGACAATATATGTTATTTCCTACCTTTTCACACTACTGTATGCACAATATCTGCAGAATTGTGAATGTGTAGGTGCTTTTCTGTCATCTTTTCCACCCAAGCACTGGCCTGAACTTGAATATATAAGTAGTTTTCATATAATCTGACAACATATTGCCAGAAAAATACTGTGCTGGAGTCTCTGAATGTAATATTTCTTTTGACTTTTCATGATCACCGTGGACACTGGCATTAGTTATTTTAGAAATATTTGCTATACACAAATCTTGAGTTTTAATTTTACCTGAAGGCTTCTCAAGTCCTGATATATACTTTGAATCATTCTTAGACAGGCTAGAAAAGTCTATGGATTGTTTTTTATGGTGAGTGTCACAAGAAGATGCTGATGGTCCAAAAGATGGTTTTACAGCATCTGTCAAAGATGCTCCTTGCAAAAACCAGTTTTCCACACTCACTTTTCCTTTTGGTATAGCAGATAACTGACTTGATTTCTTATGCTCACTTATATCTTTACCCTCATGTATTTTCATTTTCAACTGGGAATGAAATGATGAATCAGGGCCATGTAGGACATTTTTCTTTGAAAGCATTATTTCAGCCAAAGGCAATTTCAGTGAATTGGATAACGTCTTTGCTAATGTATCTGTGAGTGACTTTTCAGAAGGAGACTTTTCTTTTTTGCTGTTTCCCTCACTGACTGTATTCACCAGTTTACTTCCAACAGATACTCCTAGACCAAGCTGTGAATTACCAATGAAAGCTGTTCTTTCAAAAACATTTCTCTTAGTTTTTTCTGACACAAAATCAACATTACTTGAAACAGCAGTATTTTTTGAAGTAATATTCCATTTTTCTGCAGGATTCTCTTGACCCCCAGGCAAAGGAGAGACTTCCATTAACATCTGTTCTAGGATACTTTCTGGCTTTGCCTGTGGTATTTCAACAACATGTGACTTCTTGGTTTGTGAAACTGATGACTGACTCTCACCATGATATTTAGAAGCCTTCTCACTTACTCCATTTGGACTTTTACCATCAACAGCAGGTTCATCCTTCTGGTTATTTGTCACAGTTATCTGTACACCAAAATCTCGTGAGAAGATATGCTTTTCTGTTTCTGTTGTTTTCAAATTACTATCAGTTTTGTTCTCAGATTTCTTTAACTTGCCTTTGGATGAGGATTCAGTTATATGAGATGGTAACCTAATGCCTTTTACTTTACTTTGTTTATCTTCATTAGGAGGAATAATAGACTCATCAATATTCTTGAATAGTAAATCTAATGAAATTGTACCGCACTTTATGAGAGGTTTCATTCCCCGATGCACAAACCTGCAATGATTCTTTAAGAAAGGCTGAAGTGAATATGGTGCATCACAGTAACCACAGCTGTAGTATGGGTGCTTGCTGTTAATGTGGTCGTTCATGCTATTAGTATTCCATTCACAAATAAAGTGACAATTTGAATGTATGCATCTATAAATGTCCCCCTTCCTTTTTTTGGAAACACCAGAATAATCTGGCAGTGAGCTTACTGGAAACATTCTGCAAACTTTAGCTGACCTATCATTAGGATGCTGAGACTTCACGTGCAGCTTTAGTTCTGTATATGAATGTGATGTCAAAGATGTGCAAACAGAACACTTGAAATAAGGTGCTGAATTTGGAATGGCCATGTCAGTATTCTGCATTTGTGTTGAAGACTTCATGGTATCATCAGATCTCTGCTGCTTTCTGAATTTCCCTTCCTGTCCATCCTCTAACTTTCTCTTAATTGCACAACTACTGTTACAACTGATCTGGGCTTCACTGTTTACCCTGGCGAATTTATAAGTCATCACTGCCTCCTTGTGTCTATCTCTTGGCTCTCTCTCACTACTGGTCTTGTCCTCCTTAACTGACTGTATAGGCTCAGGAGTAACTTTTTTTTCATCTATTCCTGGACTATGGCTGTGAGTAGCAGTGTATTTGTCCGGTAGCAAAGCAATATTAATCTTTGACTTTGCTGGCTGTTCAACACTTCGTGAACTCACAGGTAATGTCACACACAGTATATTAGAATTATCTTTTACGTGTTTCTGACCCTCCTTAATGCCTTCTGAAGGACCCATAACAGGTGTAGCTTCACTTTGATTGTTAGCAGTGCCATGTCTGCTAATTCTGACACTGCTTTCTGAAAAAGTTGATGAGACTTTCCTTTTTTCTACCCTGACTTGTTTGTCTGCTGTAAATGGCACTCCTTGATGCTCTGTTGAGGTTAATAAACCCGCCGCCTCTGAACCCATACATGGTGCAGCATCTTTTGTGACTTTGCTTTTGGCAGCATGTGATGTTTCTCTTGCTACGGTCTTGAGCAACAACTTGTTAGATGAAGTGCCTGCTTCTTGTGCTGACTTATGTGTCTTGCTCTCGCTACTGTGTGCAATGCCATTATTTTCTTCTCTGCCGCTACTGGAATGTAAATGTAATTCTTCTCTGCTGTCACCAAGAGAAGAGGGGTTACATACACCTTCTGCATGTCTCTCTTCTCTTACTGTATTATCATTACTTGTTTCATACTGATCTCTTTCATCTGAACAAAGTTCAGGTTCTTTTGTGTTAAGAACGACACTGCTCTCTGTCAAAACATCCTCATTAGATGTTATGTCTGTTTCCACAGTCTGGCTTTCCCTCAGTTCTTCTGATCTTGGCTCTGAAAAATCTTGCTGCCTGCTGTAAAAATTATTCTCAAAATCCATATTAGCTGTGGTGTCTGCCCCTAATTCCTCTTCACTGTCACCATCCCTGTCTTGAGATGTAACTACAGTTTCACTGTTCTTACATGTTCTCACAACACTAATATGGCCAACACTGGCCTGGTTAATGCTGTTTTGATCTACACATAAGTTATTAGTGACAGGGACTGGAAAAGTAATGGAGCCAACAGACTTGCCTAAAATCTGGTGTTCTGCATCCTTAATAGTTACTGTGTGATCACTTTTATGATGAATTGCACTGGAGTCTGAAAGATCATCCATTATTATTTGCAAGCTATCTTTACTATGAGAAACTTGATCTAATTTAATTGCATTACTTTCACTTTGTTGAAAGGATGCAGATATATGCTTGGCTGGCACAAGTCCATTCTCAGGCTGACAGTCTAAACATGGTGCCATTAAGACTGGTAGAGGTAGAACACACCTGGCATCTTCTAATTCACTTTCACCTGAGACAACAGAACTCTCATTTTCAGTGACCTGTGTCAAAACTTCATTTGTAAAACGAATGTTGTTAGAAGACCGAGCATTTATTTGCCCTGGTTCTTCACTTTCTGCAGCAGGTTTAGTACTACATGAACTCAGATCTTTTTGGGACATAATGCTACTTCCATCTGTCATCAGTGAAACAAACTGGCCTTCAGCGTGCTTAACTGAATCTAAATTAATCTGGTCTTCCGTGTCCATAACTGAATCTGAATTAAATGGGCTGTGGGTGTCTATAACTGAATCTAAATTCTCATGTCCTAGATGTCCAACACTGGACTTACAAATACCAAAAGTAAGATGGCTTGCATACCTCTGTTACCATACTCATTTCTTTCTCTCAGTGTGGAACTTTCCTTATCCATAAACAAGCCATTAGCAGCGTGATTGTTAGCACTAGATGCCAAATTATATATCTTTTTACTACTACTTGGTGTGATCTGGATGGGATGCAAATGTAGATCACTATCTGAAATTTTATTTTTATCGGCCACATAATCTCTTTTTGAGGAACAAACTGCTTTTTCATTTTTATCTTGGGATTTTTGTATTCTTGAGATCACACCCACATCTCCAATTACACATGATTTTGAATTTTCATTTGCACTCGTATCCACGCAAGAGGCATTTGTAACTGTTGGCAAGGGATTGCCATTTTCACTTTGCACTTGTGCTTGACCACTGCTCCTGGTAGCCAACATTCCTGACTCTACTACAGAGTCTTGGTGTTCATTGCTCAAAACTGATGTAAAAGTGTGTTTTTGCTTGAAAGGCTGAACATGATCTGCACTGTCTCTTCCCCTGCTGACTACATGCATATCTGAAACTGCCTGTAAGCGATCAACAATGTTTCTTTCACCAACTGTATATAATTGTGACACGGGTTGCGCATTGTCAACATTGGTTCTTTTATCATTGATAGCATTTGTTTGTGAGTCACTCTCCACATTTGAGACATTTGTAACTGAATGCAAAGGATTGTTATTTCTTCCACTTTTCACTTGTGCATTATCACTGCTTGTAGAAATCCTTCTTTCTGATATGTCTGCTGAAGTTTCTTCTATGTGCAGATTTACATTGTTCAAAGCTGATTTCACAGATGCATTTGGAAGACTGTTGAAAACATGTGCTGGTGAGGTTGGCTGTACTCGTGGTATGTGATTAACACTGTTTATGATATCACAAACACAATTTATAGGCTGTACATTGTGAACACTGTCTGTGCCAACAAATGACTGTGCAGTATATATGGAAGGGACAGCTGGAGACGAAACATTTTCTGCATGTGCAGGCAATGGGAGCACTAAAGTTAGAGATTTTTCACTCTCTAAAATTTGTTGATGCTGCTTGTTTTGATTTTGGGTGCCACAAGAGACAAGGATGTGACTTCTTTCTTCACATTCAGACTGTGTTTCAGGCAGATGAATGTCCTGATTGCATACTTTCCCAGCGTCAGATTTACTTCCATGGATTCTGCTGGTGTCAGTGCCAGCCTCATCTATAACATTTAGTGATGTAACAGATGCAACTAGAGTTTCAAAGTTTCTGCCCCCATGCTGCTTTTCATTAACTGTTATTTCTGATTCCACCTCAGCATGTGAATGCTGAGGCAAGTGGCTTCCTTCTTGTAAAATTTGTGCTGGTACCCTTTTATTTATTTTACAGTCATAGCAAAGAAGCTTTATTTTTATGCAGTAGGTACGAGGCAAGTTAGCATGTTTTGTGGCCATGTGTTTTTGCCACGAGAAAGAATTTAGAAAATAACTCTCACAGTGTTTACATTCTACTATTTTCAACAGTGAATTTTCCAAATGATTTCGGAGTTCCTCAAGGTTAACAAACTTTGACATACAAATATTACAAGCGAAAAGAAACACAGCATCACTTTCACTGTTTGCAGCCAAGCTTGTTTTCAGCATTGTTATAATGAATTCAATATCATTGTTCTCAAACTGGGCAACTTTATCTGAATTTTCAAGCAATGAGCAAGAGAAGGTTTTTGTTTTATCACTTCCAATGTGCTCTTTCATGTGATGAATCAAAATCTTGCTTGAAATACTTCTAAATCCACAGTAAACACATGGAAATTCACTTTCTGAGCAATGGATTTCTTGGTTGTGAACTTCAAAGTCAGCTGATCCAGGGCTTGTAAAGAGGCAGTTCTGGAATCCACATTCATAAAAGAACTTAAGTGAATTGTCATCATCATCATGATCAGTTGCTCCTAAGCTCTCAGTTGACATCCTTCCCATGCGTGGCACAGAACTTGCAACAGGTGTTTCACCTGCTGATACTGAAGGCACTGAAGGGTCACCATTTGACTTTCCAGGCCTTGGTGCCTTTTTTGACAAGTCCAAAGGTAATTCTTCAGAGTAAGGATATTCTAAGCAAGAATTTGCTTTTTTGGTACGTTTACTGCTACAACCATCACCTTCATCACCAGATATGTCCTCATATACATTTGCAGTGACACTACTCTCACAGTGATCAGAGCTCATGGAAGTGGCAGTGTTATTCAGAATGCTGATAGTGGTGTTCGTCTGCAGATGTTCACGTAGGTGTCTCTGAGTTTCTTCTGCTCCAGCCATAGGTACAATATCCTCCCTTGGAGATGGTCTTCTCATAGCGTGCACCATTGATTCTTGCAAACCTTTTTCCCTAAGTTTGCCCGAAGTCAAAGTGCCAGTACTACTGTCCTTTTCATTTTCCAATCTAAATGAAGGTGCTTTATTTGTAAGCTGCTCTGGATTACAGGCAATATTGAATAGATGACCACTTTCACCAGAATGTGTGACTGATTCTGCTGGAACAATCTGTGTAGAACCACAAGGAACACTTCTTGCACTCTCAGATGTTGCTGTAGACTGTTGCTGGTTTTCACCACTTGAAGACAGGGACACCGAACTGCTTTGCTTACTTGCAGAGGAATAAGCACAATGTTTTTGAGAGGGCGTGCTTTCATTCAAAGTCTGGCAGTCTGTGGTTGGCTGTGACATGTAACTTCTAATTGCATCACACTCTGATGCTTGTGATCTTTCACAAATGCTATTTAGAGCAGTTTTTAAGCGAGGACAGTTCACAGAGTAACCCGCAGGACAGCAAGAAAAATCTGTCCCATGAGCATGCTTTTCCCAAATATGCCTAAAAAATTTATCATACTCAAATTGTCTCCACTTTATTTTACAGGTTAGGCAAAATAAATGTCCCTTCGCAACAGGCAGGTATGAAAAGTCTGTAGGCTCTACAGTTTTTACTTCATGAGATGTTTCATTCAAAGGATCTGTTAAAGGTTCAGCATTATTCCTACTGTTTGAAGACATATTTTGCACATTTTCCAATATATCCTCTTGACAACCAGATAAACTCTCTATATTTTCAACACGGATTTGCATAGACCAGTCAGAGTCCACATCTGTAGAATCTTCTCGTTTAAGAGTTGCATCCATATCAATTCCTTGTCCAGGATGTGTGACTGAATTAGAAACTTCTTGGTGTCCTTGTAGAGTTAGGTTGTGAGAAGAGTCAATGCACACATTATCACATACATTACTAGATACACCCTTGCTGACTGGAAGTACAAGGTTAACTGTGTCAGTATCATTTGTGAGATCTTCAATGACATTCTGGCAACTTGCTGATCCCCTTGAAGAAACCAAAGTGCTATTTGTCAAGTGTCCTTCAGTGTCCAGTGTTGGTGAATGGTGTACTTGATTCACAAAACTGATCGAGGGATTTAATGTCATTCGTATTCCTGTTCCATAAGCTGGCATTTTTTTAACAACCATGGGCAAATTGTTGGAAAGCAGTGGAACATTAGTTGGCCCTGGAAGTCTCGGTGTTACTGCCAGTCTCCAAGATAGTTCCTTGGCTGGAACTGATACACCTTGCGAGATGCAAGGTGGGGCTTGTGTTTGAAGAATATGAGCTGCTGATGTTGGCAAGGATCCACTTTGGGATATTGTCACTGGGTATCCTAAAAAAAAAAACCTTGATTTATCACCTAGAAACTGTTGTCTTGGAAGACAGATACGGGAACTAGGATTCTGTTGGTTTACTACATGAGACTGTATTCCCAAGGGCACTGGCTGAATTACTGTGGACATTGTGGTACAAGCTGGTGCTGATGAAGCATTTACATTTTTCTGCATTGTTGTGAGAACTGTAGTACAAACTGGTGCGGATGAAGCATTTAAATTTTTCTGCATTGTTGTGCGAACTGTAGTACAAGCTGGTGCTAACGAAGCATTTAAATTTTTCTGCATTGTTGTGCGAACTGTAGTACAAGCTGGTGCTGATGAAGCTTTTAAATTTTTCTGCATTGTTGTGCGAACTGTAGTACAAGCTGGTGCTGATGGAGAACATACTTTTTTCTGATTTATTATGGGCACTACGGTACAAGCTGGGTTTGGTGGAGCTTTTACTTTTTTCTGTGATGTGGCTGACTCTGCTACAGGCTTTTGTGAGATACTTGCACTTGTAGGTGGATGAATACTGTTACTGTTGGGAATTAATCTCCCAAATAAATCAGGTAAAGCCTTGTGACTACCAGTTATGGGCTGGTAAAACTCTTTGCCCAAATTTTTAGCTCTCTGCATTATCTCCTGTGTTTTGACAGACAGCATTAACAGAAAAGCTGAATCACAATTGCCATGGCAAGATTTGACATGCTCAGTCACACCAGCTCTGGCATCATAATCATTACCACAGTACGAGCATATGTATGGCTTGGCAGAAACATGACATTCAAGATGTTCACTGAACTCATCTTCTGGTAATTCAACTCTACATAATGAGCAAGTAAACTTTGCACTTTCTATGCTGTAGCTTACACCTGCTGTAATTGGCTGGGCTTTTGGTTTACAGTGGTGCGCCTGAAACAAGGCAGAATCAGATGTCTTCAGGTTGCAGCGACTACAGACCTGAACATTAAGTTCCTGCCAACCATCCTCAATTGAAGATTTTCGTGCCATCACGCTGATGTTGTCACACAGTCAAGCATCCTCAATCTGAGATTGAAATGACATTAGTAGATAAGTATAGCAAACCGCGCTAATATGTTTCCATAACTAATGAACTAACTCCAAACCAATGGCTCAGAAAATATGTGATGTTTAAGCACAAAATGAGGCAACTATGATATTTATTGGTCATGATGGTTTGCAGCTTTAACAATAAGTATCGCAACCAATTTATGAATTATTTTGATGATGCCATAAAACTTATTATGCCGCAGTACTTCAGTCAAGTCGTACTCGGATTACCCTCAAGTTGTAACGGCCAAAGTTAAATATATATATATATATATATATATATATATATATATATATATATATATATATATATATATATATATATATATATATATATATATATATATATATATATATATATATATATATATATATATATATATATATATATGCATGTTATGCCTTTGATACCCGACGGACTATGGACTGAAGAATATGCATCAAATTATTGTTTATTCCTGAAACATGGAGCTTGTCGTTTAAGGTTTGAATTGTGGACAGGTCTTCGCTTGCAGTTTGATATTTTACTTATTGGATTCACAAGTGTTAAGGTGTACCACTTGGGCTTAGATGATCCTGAGTACAAGAACTAAGACATTCGCGTTATCAGTACGAATTGCTACTACCAGCCAGTAACATTATCTCCTAAGTCCACTAATATCTGAAACACCGCAACTACCACAGTAACACTTATTGGTTAACCCCTTAACAGCTCTTCAGGTAGCTGGGCGTGGCCCTTCTCCACACTCTTCATGCAATGAAGTATATTAAGCTAAATGCACATATAATAAATAAAAGCGATATGAGCCGTTAACAGAGACAGCTTTTTTTTTCACGCAGGAAAATTCCAGGGATAAACGATGTCACTCTGGAAATCCCATTCAGAAAAGCTGCGGGAACATAGAGGGGACAAACTAGAAGCAATATAAACATATGGGGGGAAGAATATGTGACAGTGAGTTCGTCACGTTAGGAATTATCACTTCTAACTAAAACAGACTATAGCTTGGTTGATAGGAATTTGTTAAAATAAATAAAAATAAAGAATAAAAGTAAACCGTAAATTTATAGTAGAAACAGATCATGATAAGTATAGCGTAAATTAATTATTGTCCAATTGTGAGATGAATAAAGATCACGCAACGCTGACCCAGTTTGAGCTGGAAACCAAGTGGGCTGACCCGGCAAAAGTAGAGTTGAGATCAGTCTTGATACTGTCCGGACGTGTTGTCCTTAGACTGCTAAACTTTCGAGGATTCTTCGATTAAATTAAATGACGTGTTCATTTAGCAGTTGCATAATCCTGGTCTATGATATGTGAGATATTCCAAATAAGGAGAACTGTAAGTAGAGTGACCAGAATTCCTGTTACATTTTCATATCAAGGCAAGATAGATTTTGCTCATGTAGAAACGGAGCTAATGGCTGCAGGTTGCATTCTGAGTAAATAGCAGAGATGTGAATTTGACTTGTAGAAGCACAAATGGTTAGGTAGAATAAGAAGCTCTGAAATAAAACTGAGGAAAATGAACTAATCTATCTGAACGAACACTGCTTTTATGTATTTGTAATCAAAACGAACTGGTATTTGAAGGAATAAGTAGCCAGGAGCTGAATAAGCTTGATTCATACGATGTCGATTCCTCATACTATGTTGATATGAACAACTTACGCTTGTAAATAAATGTATAATACATGTTTTAATCTTCACACCATCATGTACATGAGTTTATGATCAATAAAGATCACGTTGACACCAAAGGGAGGTCGCCAAATTATTACTATGCTATACACATGAACGGAAGAAAGGAAAGTCTGTTGAGAAAACTATAATGCCTTACTAACTGCTCTAACCAATTACACCTTAGAGGATCATCCCAGAACCTGGTATAACCTTAAGTCTGTTGAAGAACAATTTCCATCTCTAGCATATAGGCTAGTCGATTAACTAGACTCTTCGTAATAAACAGCACCCCACTGCTACAAATAATTATGGTGTTCTCTTTCATTTCCATTTTCCTTCAGCAGTAAATCAAGGACTTGCAAAGAGTGTCAAGAAAGCACAGAAGCTTCATCTATGATGAGCAATGATGCGTATCTGGCTAAATATATAACTATAAGATAGAAGTGCACTATGTGATTTACTCTGCTTAATATAACCATCTCAACAATATACAAGGAAAGCAGCAAGTCATGCTTGGGATTCCAGGAAAGAAAGAGCCAAGACTGGATAACTCCAGAAACGCTAAACACCATAGCGAAGAGAAAGGAAATGAAGATCTTTAATTTAATTTTTAAAAATATGAAGACATGACATGCAGAGTTCTTCATGAAGGACAGCTTACAGAACCATTTGGGATAAGAACGGGAGTGCGACAGGGATGCCTCTTGTCTCCATTTCTTTTCTTACTAGCAATAGACTGGGTTTATCCTTGAGAGACTAAAAGAGTCCATAGACAAGAAACTGAGAGATGAACAAGCAGGTTTTCGACAAAACAGATCATGTACAGACCAGATAGCCACTTTGAGAATAATAGTTGAACAAAGTCTGGAATGGAATTCACCACTATACATTGGATTTGTGGACTATGGAAAGGCATTTGACAGAGTAGACAGAGAATCACTTTGGAAATTGATGAGGCATTATGGAATTCCCCTGAAGATCATTAATTTAATAAAGAAAACATATGAAGACATGACATGCAGAGTTCTTCACGAAGGGCAGCTTATGGAACCGTTTGGGATAAGAACAGGAGTGCGACAGGGATGCCTCTTGTCTCCATTTCTTTTCTTACTGGCAATAGACTGGGTTATGAGATCATCGACAACACACAACAGAAATGGAATCCAGTGGACTCTGACTAAGCAGTTGGATGATCTGGATTTTGCTGATGACTTGGTTCTTCTGTCCCATTACCGTAATCAGATGCAGGACATATTGAAAACACTCGTTGAGAGATCACAGCAATTGGGTCTGAAAATACACAGGGAAATGTCAAAAATAATGAGAATAAATACAGGTAATGATAACAGGGTTGAACTTGAAGAAACACCACTACAAGATGTAGAATCGTACACATATCTTGGCGGCAATATAGACAAAAGTTGGAGGAACAGTCAGTGATAAAATAAGAATACAAAAAGCAAGAGGAGCTTTCATTGCATTGGGAAATATATGGAGATCAAAAGAAATCGGATCCAACACGAAAATAAGAATCTTCAACTCAAATGTGAAGTCAGTACTAATATATGGCTCTGAAACATGGAGAACAACAAAGACAACAACCAAAAAGCTACAGAGTTTCATAAATGGGTGCTTGCGTAGAATAGAAGGATTAAAATGGTATGACAAGGTTACCAACGTGGAACTGATGACAAGAACCAGACAAGTGCCAGTTGAACAAGAGATGAGAAGAAGATGATGGCGATGGATAGGACACACAGTGAGGAAACCTGTTGATAGCATTACAAGGCAGTTCTTGTTCTGAAACCCCCAGGGCAAGAAAGGCAGAGGTAGACCAAGAAGCGCATGGAGAAGAGAGCTGGAAACAGGTGAAAATGATCAGGAGAACGTGGAAAGAACTTGAGGTGATGGCATGTGACAGGAGGACTTGGCATGTGTTTGTTGAAGGCCTATGCTCCTTAGGGAGTGGAGGGTTATGAATGAGTGACAATTTGTCAAGAATTGTTTCATGATGAAAATATTAGTATGATAGCATAGCAGAGACAGTGAAGTGAAAATAAAACACTGAGGAATTCAGTTATTCAACTATTTGGAAAAGTCTACAAGATCATGTTTTTGAGTTAATTAATTAATTAAATTTAACTTCATCATCACCATGCTTTTGTTAAATAATTCTTCATTGATTCCATCGACACACATTCATAAGTCAGCACAAGACAGATCGATATAAATAAATAAATTTCATAATTGTACTCAACAGCTTTATTAACTGAATATTGTTGAAGTTGAGTTTTTGTGAATTGTTTTATCACTGATATGCACATAGGTAAGTGGCACTTTATGCGTTGACTTTACTTTGAATACTATTTGAAGCAGCGACTTTCACAGCTGTGACTATCTAGTGATACCAGTGTACTTCTCTGACACTGGGACCTCACACCTTCCAGAGAGAAGACTTCTACTCAACCACTATCATCATACTTATAAAACCTTCTGCTACAACTGCCCACAAACAAATACCTTCCCCGTTTACAGTCAGATATTTAAAAATGCTAATATTCAGTAAGTCATATTGTATAAGGAGATTGTAACGGCAGCCTAGATGTCTACATGACAGTAGATAATGGGTTGCAGTTTGTATAAGCTTCATTCGTTATGTTTTGTATGTCTTTGATATATTTAAATACACGCATACTTTAGCATGTAACAAAATTAAAAGCCAAATGAATTTTTTTTTTTTACGCCAACCAATTGTTTTAAAAAGCTATAAATAAAAACACAAAAAGCCAAACGAATTTTTCGACGCCAACCAATGGACGCCAAGCAATTAAAAAAACCAGACTTGTGGAATTTGGCGTTAAAAAAAGCTAAATTGGCAATCCTGGGTCATGCGACATCGGAGTCATTTACGCGGTATTTTCCAAGCGTCAGTTGACGTGTTTCTTATATTTCGGTGTCGAAAACACAAGACGGTCACAGCAAAGACATCTTAACAAATACCCGATGCAAAACTATCGGAACACTCCACTGTAAGAATGTCAAATATGGTCTTGCTATCGTAAACATGTGTATCAACATTCCTCTAGGGCACTCCCCTTGAAACAATGCAGCCAGAATTTCTGCTACTGAAATTGGATGACAGTATTTTCTTCTTCTTCTTCCTCGTTCGTCCTGAAAAGGACGGTGGTTGCGTTGTGTCTGTTTACGCCTAAGCTGTGATATCTGCACCTTTCGGTCGACACATCCGACTTCTGCACGGCATTTTTGGGGACCGGGTTTGCCTTCCCACTGCGATCCCTACTCGCTCAGCCAGACTGCAGTGATGCAATCTGTTTCCAGGACCACCACGTCTAGGTGGAGTAGGGTCTTGACCAGCTCTGGTTCGCTGATCCTGATGCAAGCAGTCAAGCTATGGGTCGCTGACTGCATTCTCTATTGCTGCATCTTTGGGTCCCGGATGACATTATTTTATTTGGCTGCACTCTGCCGAAATACCCATGCCATTTTATATCTCCTCTCTACGTACTAGTGTCCCCTCCCCACAAAATTACTTAATGCTTTCGTTTGCCCTTGTCTCTGTGGCACATTTACAGCCTATATCATGCATTTTATGTCACATGTTGTCAACATTCTCTCACGTTTCAGAGACGGTGAACATAACCCAAAGAATCTATCAACACGCTGTCGCTGTCTCCCCACCGAGATGTCTAAACAATAGTTAGTTGGCAAGCCACTGCATTATTTTAAAAAAATTTTAATCATCACGACTGTTCTAAAAGTTTTGCACTGTTACTCGTCCGATTGGCAAGAGCGCTGACCTCTCGCGGCAAAAGGTGCAGGGTTAGAAACTCGGTGGCGTAACGTTCCAGTCTACCCAACTGTAAATGGGTATACGACTCTGCTCGTGAGCCAAGGAAGGAAAGGACAGCGAGAACGGGAATTTGTCACCCCACCTTTCAATGCTGGACCTAGTATAGTAAAGTATCTAACACTTCACTCCCCGACGACAGTATCAGATATACTATATAGGACTATCTTTACCTTACTTTATTACTCATTTTATGTAGTTCCTGGGATCTCTGAAAAGACAATGAAAGAATAGACAACTGCTGAAAACACATTTCCACAGACACCACCAATGCAAGAGCATGTAACTCTTTTGTGCAGGCTTACTGCAAGGGGACCAGCTGCAGTGGTGTCTCCATGCTCCATAAAGAGCACAAAGGAAAATGATAACTGCATTACTCAGCATGACAACCAAAAAGTTACAGACTTTCATAAATAAACGCTTGCGGAGATGGACAGAAACGGTATGTATGACATTCACCAGTGTGGGTCTGATGACATGAATCTGACAAGTGCCACTAGAACAAGAGATGAGAAGACGCTAACGTCAGATATGAGACCCACACTGAGAAAACGACAGCATTACAGGGCACTCTCCTTGTTCTGGAATCCTCAGGATAATAGATGTATAGGGGATCGAAAACACACACGGAGAAAAGAGCTAGAAACAGACATGAAAGGGATAAAGGACACGGAAAGACCTTTGGTCTGGAATTAATGCCGTTCTCGCGAGCGATAAATTTGAAAATCTACAAATAAATTCACAGTTTAACAAGCTGCTCCACGTGACCTTCTCATCTCAATTGAGGTCTTCCGTATGAGAAGGGCGAGCCCGCCATGAGTCAGACAATTGTTTTGGTCATACCCTAATAGCTAAGGTCCTATTTTATCATAGTGGATAATCGCTGTTAGGCTGTCTCGTCCGTATTTTCAACTTGTTTACTTACAGTGCACCGTAAACGACCCATCGGTTTAAGAAATGTGATCATGAGTGTATACAACAAAGTAGAAAACGCCACAATCGTTACCCAATCAGCGTCGTGTTTGCGCTTAGACTCGGTTATTAAAAAAAAAGTTAGCACATACGTTTTACGTTCCTCGATTGAGTTTCATTATTTATTTATTTTTTTTTTAAAGTGTGTAATTCCCCTAATAATGAGTAGCAGTGACAGTGATTCTCAGCTTCAACAATCTGGCTGTTGAAGGAAGCGTCAGAAAAATGTGGAAACATGGAAATGTGTGCAAGCAAAGAAAAATAATAACTCTGGTGAAGCCTACGTTAGTGTCAAAACATCGAAACCTGTTAGTACTCGCGTGGTTGGATCGCTACGTCGTAAATGAATTGAGGTTCGATGAAATAGAACATTACTTTATGGTGCCTAGTCATTCTTATCAGCCTTGCGATATAAATTTTGGTTACATTCAGAACAAACTAATAGACATGGAGGTATACTCTGAAGACCACTATGTCATTCACGTGATCAGAATGGACAAATCCTTATTCTTCCCCGGCACTGCTACACAGGCAGATAAACAATCATAGGATACAAGACAGTAACATTAAGTCGCATGTGCTATGTACATTTTTTTTTAGATTCATCAGACACTACCGATATACATTTCAGGTCTACATTACTTCAAAGATTAATCTTTAAAACAAAACTCATTTATTGTGACAGCAGTTATGGTGGTTTTTTTTTTGTGCGTCAAACTTCAAACAGTGATATATTTAAAAAAAAAAAAAAAAATGGTGGTCTCGCCCTTGTCGTACAGAAAACCTAAATTGTACAAATAAGAGCATTGATTATGAATTTAACTCGAGCAAGTATAGCCTTCCCTATAATGAATATACGTCTTCTGAATAAACTATATTAAGGAATAGCATTCACATTCCATTAAGTCAGGCTCAGATCTTGAAAGTTAACATCCAAGTTCAATCTTCTCATTTCACAATTTTTACCAACTAAAACATGCAGCATGATCAATTTGTGTCTACGGGGTTTCTGTGAAAGACACTCGGAGCTTTCTAGCACAAAACGACGGAACCACCGTTTGAGAAGAACTATCGTAATATGTAACTGATATTGCACGACCAGTGATAATATTTTGAGGATCTTCTGGTGGTATGGGATGATATTTACAACTTTTAAGTAATGGGAAACGTGATTATGACAATATAATTCACACTAATCTAAAGGAGGGGAAGCTGTAAGTTCGATTAAGTCACGTAAACAATACCTTCGATCCATAATTATATTTCAACGGCATACAAGTACAAATGTTAAAAATGTATCTGTTGTTTCCAAGCACATGGAGGTAAGGGAAGATATTTTCAACTAAGAGAAATGATAATGTAACGCGCACATGTAGTGCACACTGCCGTGTGATAGTGATGCACAAGAGAGATAAGACAGAAGGCACAGTCAGTGAGTTCTTCACTAAGAACACCACATCAACAGCTCTTCTTGTTTTCTCTTGCGACAATATTACACTTTAGCACACACTTTGTCACTCACAAATAGTAGGGAAAAGAAGTAAAGTTTGAATGAGGATTTGGTTGTGTGACAAGTTGATGGATGAGGTTTGTGGCAGCAGTAGTTCACTAGTCATCCAGTAAAGTTTTGTTATACCCAGGTTCTTTCGGGCAATGGCTCTATTCTTATCGTGGAAGTTATATTTAATGTTCTATGGGGCTTTTGAATTGATTGGTTTGTATCGTCAACAAGAAATATTTTCAAGTAGTCTGCCAACTCAGGTGGATTAGGAGGTTAACTTCAAACTTTATTCTTCTTGAATTGATTTTAAAATCTTCAACGTTTAAACAGCACTGGGTAGATTTACAAAGTGAACTTCATTTAATAAATCATCAACAGTTTTTTTTTAAAGTTCCCACGCTATGCACCGGCGAAATTATCTTCCCAATATAGCTTGCATATCAAATGGCACGATCGCAGGTGAAGGCGAATCTCCGTGGTCCGAGCTCAAAGGTGTCAACAATGGGAAATACGGCTGGCCATACATTTAGACAACGGAGTCTGGGAAGGGATGCTGGCTTGACCGAAGCTTCCTCCGTGTTCATGGGAAATGAAAGTGCGTCAGAAACAGCATTTTTCAGCATAGCAGTGACAGACAGAAAATAAGGCAATATCCAGGATGGACAGAACAATTGAAATAGACAAATTATCTTCAATCTGCGACAAAGGCAATATGAGATTCGAAACAGGGGCATCCAGCTGACCATCGCCCTGCTGCAAGTAGTCAATGTGTTAGGAAAATCGAACAATTACGAGTGCTATCAATAACATGCTCAACTACAACATGGCTACACATTAGCAGGCCTACCCAAGTGTTTAATATTCATGACATTAACTTAAAAAAAAAAAAAAAACGTTTCTCCTCCACGTGATGAGGTACGGCCCGTTCAGCTCAGGCGCAAGATCCGTCAATTTGGGCCCGTGTCCAAATATAAACGACCTTGTCATCTGTATTGGCGCGCATGTGGCTGTATGATGTGGTTTTAGATACCACAACAGACCGAGTGCCAATGTATTTTCCATCTGACATCTAGAGTTCATCTCTAGGGTATTTTCACTACTGTTCTTGGCCGTCCATTGTGTAAGCATGGGGTGCGTTAGTATAAGGACAAAGAGAAAAAGAATACATACACACGCACATCCACACAATTGTAAACTTTTTATTTACTCTATTACAATAATTGGACAGGAGGAATGATGATGACAGGATCAGGTGTCGACAACTTAACATGTTATCTAGAATGAGAAACACTACACATTCCAATACTAACCATCAGAAGTTCAACGGGATCTTGTTCATCACTTTTTTAAAAAAGCATATTTTAAACCAATGAAAGAGATGAAACTCATGAATTACCACTGCAGCTAGTCCCCTTGCAGAAAGCCTGCACCAAAGCAGTCGTGCTTACTGCAGTGATGGTATCTGTAGCAATTTGTTTAATATAAGCGTGACAGCCTCACGAACAGTCACCTCTTATAACCAAGTCTTACTCTTTCTGTCTCTGAAAAGACTCCAGGAGACCACATAAGGCACATGCTCCATAAACTCAAATTCGCTTTATAACACATCCTAACACCACATATAATGTAAAGTTCAGCTCAACAACATTCCAACGTTTTCCAAGAAATTATGTTTTACCACATGAGAAAACAACCATTTTTGGACAATGAAAAAAAAAATATATTAAATTAAATTCACGCACATCGAACACTTTAAATTTTCAATAATCGGTAAGGAAAAATGGTACCATGTTCATATAACGATAAATGAGCAGCCCAATTATCACGCGAGGTTGAACTTCGTTACAAGATGTGAAAGTAAGAAGTGCAGATGTAGTAAGTGACCATCACTTAGTAACAGCAAGAATAAAGGTGATGCTCAGAACTAAAGCACCAAGGGTAATAAAACAGAAAATATATGACATCAACAAACTGAAGAGCCCCCCCATCCCCCCAACCAGATACGCCTTTGTCGCAGATAAAACGAAACGTTATCAAACTGAAACTCAAGAAGAGACAGCGGAAAATGACGATGACCAGAAATTCCGTACAATTTCAACGGTATACATGGAAAGTAGTAAATCATTCTTAGGATTATAGGAAAGGAAGATACAAACTAAACCGCTAAACAAGTAAACCGTCAAACACAAAGCAATAACAGGAAAATCCTAGATGACTTTGCAAGACGGGCAAAAGAGGCAGCAACGAGAAAGAACCAAGCACAGTACATAAAATAATAAAAATTATTAGTGGAAAACAGGGTGCAAACAACACTATACCAGTTAGAGACAAACACGGAAATCTCATCACCACATAACAGGGGCAAGAAGATAAATGGGCACATCACTTCAGAGAAACACTCAATAAGGTAGCACCAGGTACGCCGCTGAACTTTCCTGATGCTGAAAACGACCCAGACAAAGACATTCCATGAGGGGAAGAAATTACCACAGCTATTAAAAGGTTTGAGAATATAAAAAGCTCCCGGCTACGACAACTTAAACACAGAGCTATTAAAAATAGATCTTGATTTAGCTTCGGCTACTCAGCTGCTATGGGTCTAAGAAGAAGAGAGAAGAGGTTGAAGTAGTCATTTTTTTCACAATATTCCATATTACCAATATGCTTACTTAGTCGTTCCCCTTCTACCGTGGGGTGTAGAGATATTACCAATATGACGTATATTACACTGACAAACAACATTTTTCTTTCTTATATACGAATAAGTGTTCTTAGGTCAGTTTCTTGCGCTGATTTCAAATTTGAAATCCGTTTATCTCTATCACATCGGATTCTTAAGATATTTGTGAATAAATATATTTTTGGGAAACCGTTATTTGCTCCGTTTCATTTTTAACTTATTAAAAATTAATAAAATGCAAAATAATTCTACTTTTTATACTGCTAAAAGATGCATGACATATGTTACGCTATTTTTCAAATAGTTACTGTATTTTGAAATAATTCTGAGCGAAATATGGCTTCTAGAAGTTGTAGAAATTCGGCTGATCTGTTCTGTTACATGTGCGGATATTTTACCGATCGTGTTCACCAGAAAAACTTTACACCATTAGGCATTACTAAAGAAAGCATATGAACTTTATTTCGATTCGAAAGTTGATGATGCAATAAATCTTGGAAGCCAAATGCAGTTTGTTCGACTTGTGCAAATACATTGGCAGGTTGGTTACGAAAATCGCCGAAGCATAAGTCGATGCCTTTTGGAGTGCCAGTAATATGGCGTGAACCGACAAATCACGCTACTGATTGTTACTTCTGCTTGACAAATATCCATGGTTTCACTTTTAAAACTAGAAAGTCTGTGGTTTATCCAAATATTGAATCGGTTTCGAAACCAGTGCCTCATGATCCAATCACGTGTCCGATCCCAGTTCCACCAGAACAATATCCGTTGGACGTGAATGAACCATCAGAAAGTGATAGTTTACCTGCCCTAGAACTAATTCTGACTCGGATTATATACCGGTGAATGATGGTGTTCACTTAATTAACCATTCAGAACTTTCAGATCTAATACGTGATCTCGCTCTTACCAAAGGAAAAGCGGAATTACTCGGTTCGCGACTCAAAAATGGAATTTTTTAGCGCCCAATACTCCGGTATCTAAATTTCGTCATAGACACAGAGAACTTGTTCAATACTTTGAGATGGATGATGACATTTGTCGGTGATGAGCACATAGTCAACGAATGGCGACTTTTCATCGACTCTTCCAAGACTAGTCTAAAAGCCGTGTTATTGCATAACGGAAATTTATTTTCATCAATTCCAGTCGCCTACTCTGTTCATATGAAAGAAACTTATGACAATATGGCTATACTTTTGGCAAAAATAAAGTACAATGACTACCAATGGCGGATTTGTGGAGACCTAAAGGTCATTGCAATTCTCACGGGCATGCTGACTGGGTATACTAAATTTTGTTGCTTCCTATGTGAATGGGACAGCCGCAACAGACAGGAACATTATGCAAGAAAGGTGTGTCCTATCAAGGATCGTATGCAGCTCGGGCATAAAAATGTAATACACGAGCCATTAGTTAACAAAGACAGCATCATTTTACCATCGTTACATATAAAGTTGGGGCTCATGAAGAATTTCGTAAAAGTGTTAGATAAAACGAGCAAAGCTTTCACTTATCTTCGAGAAAAGTTTCCGCAAGTTAGCGATGCAAAGATAAAGGAAGGTATCTTTGTAGGACCTCAGATTAGGAAAGTTATTGCAGACAAACAATTCGAGAACTTGTTACATGGTAGTGAACTTCGCGCATGGATGGCATTCAAATCGATCGTCGATAACTTTCTGGGAAATCACAAATCTGTCGACTATGTGCATATTGTTGAGCAGTGCATAGATGCATACAGAATTATGGGCTGTTACGTGTCCCTCAAAATCCATTTGCTCGATTCGCATCTTGACTTTTTCCCTGACAACCTTGGCGAAGTCAGCGATGAACATGGAGAACGATTCCATCAAGATATCGCCGTAATGGAGTCACTTTATCAAGGACGGTGGAGTGTGACCATGCTTGCCGATTATTGTTGGATGCTTCATCGCGATGTACCACATGCCATTCACCGACGAAAGTCGACTGCAAAGAAATTCAAGCCTACATAAGTGTTATACTTCTTGTACGAATGATGTTGTAATACTGTATGCGTTGTTAAAAAACTTCAATTGCGTATTTCTAGAGATCCCGACCTGATAGAGAAAAACGGTTTGCAGATTTAAAAACAGCGCATTAAAATTAACCAGAAAAACATAGACATGTTAGAGAAAGAAAAATTTTTTTGTTTGTTTGTTAGCCAGTGATCAATGCTTACATGCACTTTCCTTGCAGTGACGTGACCACTGATATATTAGTCAATCCTCGCTATTCATTGAAAACCCCGTTAATACTGAAATCAGAGAATACGGAACCATTGACCCTATGGGGGAAAGGGGGGGTTAGGTTCCTGTGGGACCCTGCTCACCAAACACTTTTGCTGCCGATCACCATAAACTCATTTCGTGTAAAAAAAAAAAAACACAGCTTACTTATTCACTCACACTGTCACCACCCATTCACACGCATTATTATAAAATCCATGGAAAACAAACATTTACACAGAACATTTAAAATTAAGAAATAGAGAACATTCCACACAGATATCACAGAAAGAAGTTTATCTAACACACGTACTTTATCACTGAGGCTCATCACAGCCTTCTTGCGCTTCGGCACACTCGCCAACACACTTGCACTTAGCTTGGGTGCCATTATTAAGTCCAAAAATAATAAAACAAAAACAGCGTAAAACTGCAAAAACGTGGATGAAAAGATGCTTGACAAAGACACGTGTAAATAATACGAAAGCCGCGAGAACAAGGAGCCAGCCTCTTCTTGCTGCGCGGTAGGCATATCGAAAATGTTTGCCTACTGCACATGGTCGCGAATTTCGCGGTGCCCGTGAATGAAAAAAAAAAATGGGTGCACTTTATCTCGCGCGAATGAGTGAATTCAGAATACGCGAATAGCGAGGACTGTATGTATGTATATTGTATGTATGTATATTATATATATATATATATATATATATATATATATATATATATATATATATATATATATATATATATATATATATATATATACATACGTTTTTTGTTATGGAGATTGAATCATGAGTGCAGTATATCAGTGAATGATTTTCAGACAAAAATTTAAAAAAAAATGTTAGAAAGAAACTACTTTATCTGTACATAGCTTGACCTCACCTTGATGTCTATACACCCCTGCTCTTTTCAGAGAAGAGGGTATTTCTTATAAGACCAGTCTCTTATCTGGCACTATCCTGGTATCATCTGATACACCTATTTGTCCAGGATATCCCATATTTTAGTAACATCAAAACCTCTTATGACAACGCTCCCTGCTTGATGCCTTTGACCACCAGTGGATGTCTCCATGACCAAATCCCCATCTATTCGTTTGTGTGTATCCGATTACCTCCCTCAGTTTGAGCGACTCTTGGGCAGCATTAACAGCTTCTTCCACTCTCCACTTCCTTCCCGTTTTCAGTGTGGGCTGAATGGACTTAACCATGTCATCTGCTGACTCGTGTAGCATCATTGAAAGCCTTGCATATCCAACTTTGAACTCTTCAACAACTGACTTGAGAGGAAGCATACGTTTTGACTTTTTGCAGTACAGTGCTACATCTGACAGACCTGGTGGTACCCCTAGCCATTTCCTCATGAACTTGTTGACCTTCTGCTCTATAGCTTCCACTGTAATTGTGCTTATTTCATATATAAGCAGTGGCCACAGCAACTTCGGTATCAACATGAACTGGACACACCACAGTTTGAATTTCCCTAGGAGTCTGCTTTGGTCTATGATCTGTAGCCCTCTGCCTGCCATTTCTATTGTCTGTTGCACTGCCTTTGAGTCTTTTAATGAGGCATCGTACACCCTTCCAAGACTTTTAACAGGTTCCTCAATGACAGTAGGGATTCTTTGGTTGGAAACCATGAATACGACCTCTGCTATCTTCTCTTTCCTGACTGATAGGCTTCTCGACTTCTTGAGTTTGAAGCTCATTCTGCACCAGCTGACTAGTTCATCCAGGCATGCTAACATCCTCCGGGCCTGATGTTCATCTGTCAGAATTGTTGTGTCATCCATGAATGCTTTGAGCGGTGGCATGTGACACATTCCACTGAGCTTTGGACCTATAACCATTTCTTCATCCGCATTGAGGATTACCTGCATAGCCATCACGAATAGTATCGGAGAGATGGTACATCCCATCGCAATTCCAACTTCAAGGCCAACCCACTTCGTTATGTACTCAATGGTTGAAAATCTGACAGAGAACCCTGCGAAATACAGCTTCAGCATTGCTGCAATCTCTTGTGGAACATAATACATTTCTAGGGCCTGCCACAACATCTGGTGTGGAACGGATCCATAAGCATTTGCTAGATCCAACCAGATTACATGGAGGTTTGTTCTGTCAGACTATGCCTTTTGAATTGCTTCCCAGATCATTGTGGCATGCTCTAGACATCCTGGTGTACCTGGGATACCTCCTTTCTGAATGGTAGTGTTAATGTACCCATTTGCCAGGAGGTATGTAGTGAGCCTTTTCGCCATCACTGAGAAGAATATCTTCCCTTCCACATTAAGTAGTGAGATTGGCCTGAACTGAATTAGCGTTCTGTGGAATTTTGTTCCTTTGGGATGTAGACTCTGTTCACCTTTCTCCATTCCTTACTTACAAGCTGGGTTTTCCATGCATTCTTCAGTAAACGGAGCAGTCGTTTGAGCACCTCAGGGCATCTCTTATACACAACATATGGAACACCATTAGGACCTGGAGCTGACTTGCACCAAGCTTTCTGGACAATGCTTTCTACCTCTTGCATCGTTGGGGGCTTGGTGTTAAATTCAGCTCCTGGCTTACTCTGCCATGCCGCTGAGCGGCTCATCTTTGCGACCATCTGATTATGTCATTGTAAGGTGTTCTTCCAGGTCTTCTTTCCTGATGTTTAGCGTACCCGACCGTGGCTGCTCAAACAGTTCTTTGGCAAACTTGAAGGGCTCCCTGAAGAACCTTTCCCTTCGAGTATTCCTTCTCTTCCTGCACAACCTTTCTGCTCTACAAAGGGCATTATGTTGGCCTTTCAGGTTGTGGTGGGTTTTGATGTTAAAGACAAGTAGTCAGTATGTGTCTACAGAGTGAGGTCAGCTATGCAAGTCCCTGAGTCTAATAGTTGAGGATGATGTTCTCAGGGTACCTGACTGCTACCACCCTACGATCTCACTCTGCGATTTATTTTGGGTATCTAGTGTTTGTGATGTTCTTTATATGGCTTGGTGTCTAGGGTAATGAAAATGTAGTGATAATTGCATTAAACAAATACAATTTTAACTCACTAATATCGAATAAACAAGACTGGGTTTAAAGTTATGATATATATGTATAACAAAATTCATGGTGATATCACGAGAAGAAAGAAAACATCAGATTAAGTTGGGAGAACAGGTCCTGGAGCAGGTCGACCACTTTAAATATCTCGGAGCTATTATAGACCGAAAGGGAGGCATCAAAGAAGAGTTGGCCACTCGAAAAGCAGCGGCTGGGAGACTTTTTCAGGCCATAAATCGTGGATTCCTCAGCAAGAAAGAGGTTGGTAAGAAAACGAAGATGGCTGTATACCGCTCCACCTATGTCCCAGTTTTGACATATGGATGCGAGTCGTGGGCAATGACTACAACCCACAAAAGCCAGATCCAAACCTCAGAAATGAGGTATCTGAGGAAAGTGGTTGAAGTAACAAGAAGAGACATGGTCCGCAACCAGACGATCCGTCAAGGCCTGAAATCCCATCCGCTGCAGACCCAAATAGAACAGTCCCAACTAAGATGGTTTGGCCATGTCTGCAGAATGGGAGAAGATCAGCTACCACGACAAGCATGGGAAACAAAGAGCCAGGGATCCAGACCTCCAGGACGACCCAGAGTCCGCTGGGAGGACAACATTAGACAATCTTTGAAGGACCGAGGACTAGAATGGAACCAGGCCAGGAAGAAGACAGCTGATAGAATGGTCTGGCGCTCTCTCTTCCAAACCTCTACACCTCACGGTAGAAGGGGAACGACTAAGTAAGTAAGTAAGTAAGTATATATATGTATATACAATTTTAATTTCCTGTCCCTCAAATTTTTTAGGACAAGAATGTTTAAAACTTAAAAGTGAAAATATGATTTTATACCAAATTAAATACACAAGAAGGACATCTGTCCAATATATCTTAATATGTTAATGTTTATACTTTTATTCCCAGTTGGAAAATACTGTTCTATGAAGAGTCACTATTGGGAAAAAACTGGTTTTCGCATCATATCACAAACTGTTTCTGAATAGGGTGGAGATTAAACACATTTGAGTTTGCATATAAGCCCGCAAGATTTTTGCTTATCTTTGACTTCTGGTTGACACTGAATGACTTGCTCGAGAAAACTTCACTACAGTGTATACTGGAGACTGCTAATACTCGTAGGCTTCGATATAGAAACAACCGGTAGGTTGCCTCAATTTCTGCAGCTCCGGCTTCTGACCAACTTGATACTGGGTGATGTAACCCTGAAACAAGAGGAACAAGCCTCCCTAAGTTTCTAGTTAATTATCTCCACCACTACCAATTTAACATCATTAAACAGGTATTGTGATCAGATAAAAGAGCTAACAAAATTAGCTACAGTCTTTAACTTTACTTTGACTGCTTCATAAACAGTGGTATCTTCTTTTCCACATAGTCTCAACGCCCCTGTCAATATACATCATCTTCATCTTCAGCTGAAATACAATCTTTTCTTTTTCTCCAGAGTTAATATAACAATAGGCCTGCCAGTGACTTTCTGGTCTTACAGTCAAAATAATGTATGATATTATTCAACTCAAGTTTATTTTGATTTACTTCCTAAGTCTGCTTAGACATGCCTGTGCTCCTTGTATGTCGCAATCTTCCACAAAGGCAAATGTCGTACACACACAAGGTTATGGCACCCTTATCTGGGTTGGCCTCTACATCTAATAATGTATTAAAAAAAGTTATTCATCTTACCGCAATCAATGAAATAAATCACACAATTTGTTAAAGGTTAACAGGCTATCAATGGGTCAACTGGAGATAGCTGCTGCTTCAGACGCAAAAGCAAATTTGGTCACTAATTGCCTTGCTTTGAACCTTGCTTGTAGGAAATATTTTTGTCAAGTGGCACCTTGCGTAGCAGAAGCGTTAGTTTTATTCCCTCTATGTCTATTCTAACATTAGCCAAATCAGTTTAAACTACACCGATTTGACTCTTTTTTGAAAATCCCAAACATTTATGTACGTTTATCAATAAGTTCGTCAGTTTGATTCTATTATTACTAGTTAGACTGTGTCGCTTTAGGCTGGCAAAACTTCAAAGTTACCTCTCCCTTCCTCACTAGTAGGGCCTATCAAAATGAGGCAAGCCAATCTGACTTGTTTCCAACTAATGCGACTAGAAAAATGTAACATTTAAATTGAGCTGGGATATCAGTGTGTCCGTCTATCTGTTGTCAATTTTTATTTTATGCGATAACTCAGTCACTTTTGAAGTGATTTAAAAGCTGGAAAGTGATTATTAATCAGGCTAGTGTCCTTTATCTAGCCAGTATATTTTTATCTACGTCTTTATCTAAGTTTGCATCTTTGTACTTTTCTCTCTATTTATTCTTCTATAGAATGCAATACATTATCTACGGTTTTGTCTTTCTGTAGCCCCTTTCGCTCCTCTGCACTCATTTGGTTCGTTAGTTTCAGTTTGAAAATACCCAAGTGGGTTTAGACTTTTTTCATGCTAAACCCCTCTTTTCTCTATCTCCCGTCTTTTTTTAAGACGAAACACATGTTGGCTGACTGCCAAAACGGTTTTATGTTATATTTAAAAATTAGTACAGAGTAACGAAAAAGCCTTTGGTAATAGGGATGGGTACCATCGCGTGACATTAACCTTTAGCACGCTGCGGGCGACACATGTCGCCCGCAGAAACCTATGTTCTGAACGCTGGAGGCGACATGTGTCGCCTTACGGATTTCATCGTTTCTAGCATTAGGACTTGTGTACACGTGATTTCAGCCCCGGATGTTAAGTTGTAATGTTATTTGCAAGAGAGTTAGCTTCCGTTTCCGATCTTAAAAAAAGTGATGGGTGTATCCGCGTTTATTTTTTTAAAATTTTTTTAATCGAAATGAATCGGCATCGAACACGCGGCCATTTTCGCTCTAATTTTATTGGATTCTGACGCCATGCGGTGGGGATGAGATTTTTGTCTTTATAAGTGCTGATATCGGTTCTCAGAATATGTTTGATGGCTGAGATGGAAACGAAAGTAGAATGGCATTGCTAATATGTATAATTTTAGGGGTTAGGACTAGGAATATCAGAAAGGTTTAGAATTACGGCCGAATGTCACTGCTGACGAGGGCATTTGCTGCTTTGCTACTGATGATGGGTGAAACGAAAAGATCGTCATTTGATTTGTATTGGTCTGTTGGTCAAATGACTTTCATCGAGATGCAACGGATATGGACTCTTCGTGTGTTGGTTATTTAAAAAAAATATTTTTTTTTAATTTTAAAATAAAAAAAAATTTTTTTTTTATTATTTTAATTTTTTTTTCGTTTTTTTCATCTTTCCTTTCCTCTCTTCCTATCACATCTAACATGTACACAAACAAATTTTATATCATCAGATTCACCATTCATTTATTTATATAAATTCCAAAAATGATAGCAATTGACCAAGAAACACAAAAACTATAGACATTACAAGTCACCCACTATAAAAACGGGACGCTGTGAAAAAGAATGCAGCGGCAGGCGACTATTTTCGCCAAAAGAATGCCGCGTGCTAAAGGTTAATAGATTCTTCTTCTTCTTCTTCGTTCACCCTCAGATGTCAACTTGAATAAGTTCACAGAAAGCGGTGGTCAGCCTGAGGCTGTTGATATCTCCGTAGATCTTCTCCAGGAATGGTACTGGTGATGGCCATATGCGTCTTCTCCGCTCCTCATATGTTGGGCACCTCTGAAGCAGGTGTTCAGCAGTCATTTTACCAGTGCCACAGTCACACTCATCCATAGTTCCTATCTTTAATTTGTTGAACAGATGGTATCTCAATCTGTTATGACCAGTGCGAAGTCTGAAGATTACCACTTGTTCACTTCTGCTGAGCTGGTAATACGGATCATTTTTTGTGTGGCCTGGATGCTCTTCTTCCCACTTGTGCCTGTATCTGCGCTTGATAAAACTCTTGGACTCCTCATAGGTTATATTTGTGTCCAGCTGAGGAAGTTTTCCCCCTTCCTTTGCCAATCTGTCAGCCTCTTCATTTCCAGGGATGTTGCAGTGAGAAGGGATCCACTGTATCACAACTCTTTTGTATTGCTGACATAGTCTGTGAAGTGTTACTCTTAGGTCATCCAGTTCAGCATTTATTTGACTTTTCAGTGTTGTAATCACTGACAGCGCACCTGAGAAGATAACTACTGGTCTCTCTGAGCTTTTTTCTGTCATTAGAATTTCTGATGCAGTTTTTATGGACTCTGCCTCTGCTCTGAAGTTAGTTGAAAATTTCCCTGTTGCGACTGCTATCTTTTTTTTTGTGTGCCATTGCTTAAGCTCAGGAAGACTCCTCCACCCCCATCTTCTGTTGCATTAGTTGCTGATCCATCTGTGTACGCATGGATCCAGGTGTTGCTTGGGTAATGTTTCTCTATATATTTTGTGGTTAGGACTCTCCTTTCTGTTTCAGTTTGACTGTTCTTTCTCTCAATACCAGGAACATTTCAGGGAAGCACTGTTGTTTCCAAATTGGTAGCTTGTGTGCAGTACATATTGGCGTAGCTGTTGATATTGCATTTATGGGGGTCTGCTCTCATCTTTGTTTTTACTGTCTCTACAAAGTTGCTTCGCTTCAGTCTTCCCCTTCCAAGTCCATTTATCCTCTGGTGCATTGGGTGATCTATCAGCCTCCTGAATTTCTCGGCTTGTTGCTGGGCTCTGCTATCTCTTCTATCCTCCATAGGCTAGAGGTGAGTAATCTTTTCCAACTCTTTTATTGGTGTTGATTTCATGCCCCCAGTTATGATTCTCATTGCTTGGTTTTGGGTTCTGTTTATTTTGTCAAAGTTCGACTTAGCGGCTGTTGACCATGCTGCAATGCCATATTCTAAGACTGGTCTCACTCGCCCAGTATATAGATTCTTTAGTACTCTCTCGTCTGCTCCCCAAACCGTGCCAGCAAGTTTTTTCATGATTGCCATTCTCTGCCTTGCTCTTGTCCTGTTTTTCTCAATCTGGGTTTTCCAAGTCAAGCAGCGATCAAAGGTAATGCCTAGGTAGTTTGGGTTTTCATCCAGATGTAGATTTTTCCCATTTAGCACCAATTTGGAGATCTGTGGTTTGTTAGAGAGAGAAAAAAACACTGTGAATGATGTTTTCTCCTCATTTATCTTTACTAGCCATGCCTTGGCCCACTCCTCCAGTGATGTTAGGGCTTGCTGCATCCGAATGCTTGCCCTAGAGATATATTCCTCTGAGATCCACAGGGCTAAGTCGTCTGCAAAGGAGGCATTGTGGGTTGTTCTTGGAATATTCTCTGATATGTCATTTATATATGTGAGGAACAATGTGGGTGACAGGACTCCCCCTTGGGGAACACCCTGCTCCAATACCATCTTCCTACTGGTCTGTCCTTGTAGTTGGACTCTGGCTGTTCTATTTTCAAGATAGTGGCTGATCCATTTGAACATTCTCCCACACACTTCACTTCTTTGCAGCGTGACTTTCAGTCCATCTTTCCACACTTTGTCAAATGCTTTTTCTAGGTCCACCCAAACCACCAGTGTGTGCTTTTTTTCTTGGAAAGCATCCTCAATTTTCTGAGTTATATAAGTGATCTGGTCTTCAGTGGATCTGTGTTTCCTGAATCCTGCTTGCTGTGGGGCTAAGAGATGTTTTTCTTCTAGATGCCACATAAGTCAAGTATTTATTATGCGCTCCATCAATTTTCCAACACAACTAAGTAGACTGATAGGCCTGTAGCCATTTGGTTCTGTCTGAACTTTGTCTTTCTTAGGTATTGGAATCAGTATGGCATCTTTCCATGCCTGTGGTACTATTCCTCTTTTCCAGCTGCAGTTTAGGATGGCCAGAAGCTTCTTTTTTGCCTTTGTTCCTAGGCCTGTTAGCATTTCATTGGTTATCCCATCTTTTCCGGGTGACTTCTTTTTCTTTAGCGCCCTCATTGCCTCTTCTAATTCTTGCATTGTTAACTTTGCCATCATGTGTTCTTCTGGTGCAAGCTTTTTGTTATCATGATTCCTTTGTTCATCAATGATGGCCTTTCTTCTGTCTATAGGGACATCAATGTGGTTTGCACCAGCATAGTGTTCCATGAGTGCATTTGCAGCTTTTTTTCCCGAGAGCATATTTTCACCTTGTTTGATTGTGATGTGATTTTTGTAAGGTTCTTCGTTGTTCAAAGCTCTAACTAGTTTCCACAGCTTGTTCCCTTCTTTATCTAGGTTGAGATTTTCTGTTGTTTACTTCCAGCAGTCTCGTGTTGTTTGGTTTAATGTTCTTCTGTACTTTGCAGTGGTTGCTTTGAGCAAGATGTTTGCCTCAGTTGTTTGTTCTGTTTCTGCCTTGTCTCTGGCTTGTGCTACCTCATCTTCAAGTTTTTGCAGATCTTCATTCCAGTATGGTTTATAGTTTTTTCTTGCCCCTCTCGGAATAGTCTCAATAGCTGCTTGAAGTATTGCTCTATTAAAGCTTTCAACCATATTTTTCATGCTGTTGTTTCGCGTGTTGATGGTTTCACAAAGGCTGTCAGTCAGCACTGCAAAATTCCCCAGTCAGCTCTTTTGTAATTCCATCGGGGCAATGGTTTCACTTCATGGGGAACATACTCCATATTAACCACTAGCTTTATTGGTCTGTGGTCGCTGCCTGCTAGCTGGCCAAGTACCTGTCGGTCAATTTTGTGAAATATGTCCCCTGTGGCAAAAGCTAGGTCTGGAGTGGAAGTGGTGTGCCATCTTCTAGAGTAGAAACTGGGTTTATCATCTGGCCTGTTGATAAGGTGAAGATTTGTGTCTATCTCCCAGTCCTCCACTTCCTCTCCTCTACTGTCTGTATCCAGATATCCCCATCTTTCCGAGTGGCTGTTGAAGTCTCCGACCACAATGCAGTTTGAGCTCTTTATTTCCATACTTTCAAGTGACAGGTCTTTGCTCGGTGGGCCATACAGATTGTAGATACGCATGTTCGTGTCCTTTATTTTAATGTCAACCCCTACAATTTCCGATTGGTCGTTGAAGTTCACAGATACCTCGCTACTTGGTATTGAGTTTCGGGTAAGTAATAGCACACCTCCTTTGTGTCCTTCTCGATCGAGTCGGAAAGCCTGGTATCCTCTTATTGAGAATCTGTGGTTGCTGTTGAGATGCGTTTCTTGGATGCAAGCCACATCAATTTGATCCTCATAAAGGCGGTTTTTTAGGGGGACTTTTTTGTTCAGAACTCCTTCTGCATTCCACTGCAGAATGTTGAGTGTTCTTGGTGTTTGGTCAATAGCTTTTGCCCTTTCCCTCTGTACCTTGACTCCACAATTCAGGGGAAGGTGACCACCAGTAGTATTGGTTGGACCCCTTCGAGGTGGGGGGTCCGGCACTCTCGCCGCCTGGCGGGACTCCACGGGACGAGCACCACAACGCTTAAATTGTATTCGTGACATCTTCATTAGGTGAAGTATGTTGCACTGTTTCGTTGAGCATGTAGCCCAGTGCATCCGATTTCAACAAGCGTTTCTGTAGGGTTGCGTTCCTTAGCCCTTGACTGTCCCCAGCCTGGTTAATAGATTCAAAACGCAAGCCGCTCGCTGGCGTTTTTGAAAATGTGACGTTCTTGAAAAGAAAAAATATAACTACTGTAACTATACGTCACTAGAATTGGACTTTTGAAAAATATGAGCAGGGTAGAGCAATGGTGGCGGGATGTGTAGAGGATCTATCTTGGCGTATTGGAACAAAATTCAAATACAGTATTATCATTATAATTTTAGCTGGAGGGTTAAAACGGTGCATTTTACCACACACCTCCCCTCTTAAAATGATGCATCCCATGGCATCTTTATAATCCGTGTTAACAATCCCGATCAAATTAACTCAACTAGGCCTTATGACTATCCTGGGTTTCTGCAGGTGGGTGCCTACTCAAAAAATCTGCCCCAACATTCTGCGATCCAGGAATGTATTCAATGGTAAACGAGTAAGGTTGAATGAGCAACGACCACCTTAATAAACGGGCATTTCCATGTTTTGCCTGGGCCAAAAATACTAATGGCTGATGATCTGATTGTACCACAAATGTTCTACCATATAAATAGATCTGGAACTTCTTGATCACCCAGACTAAAGCCAAACATTCTTTTTCAATTGTTAGTAATTTTGTTCCGCTCGGTTTAATTTGCGACTGCCATAAGCAACTGGGTTCAATTCCCCAGCTGGTGAAGAGGACCTTTGTAACAAAGTGGCCCCCAAGCCCACATTACTAGCGTCCGTTCTTACCATGAATTCCTGACTCAAATCAGGTAATTTCAACATAGGCTTGCTGGTGAGTTTTTCCTTTAACTCATTATATGCCAATTCACATTCTGCCGACCATTCAATTTTATCCGGTTTTCCTTTGCGAGTTAAATCCGTCAGAGGCGCACACACAGTTAAAGTTTTTAATGTACTTTTGATAAAAGCCACAAAGTGACACAAAGGATCGCACATCCTTTTTAGTCTGTGGTCTGGGTGCTCTCTGTAATTTCTCCAGGTTCTTGGGGTCAGGGGTCATGCTACCCTGATGTACCGTATGTCCCAAGAATTCCAATTCCTTGCATACAATACAACATTTTGTTGGTCTAGCAGTCAAATTTGCCTCTCTGAGTCTATCAAATAGCATATTCAAAGAGTTAACGTGTTCTTCAAATGTTTCCGTAGCGATGAGGATATCATCCATGAAATTTATTATACTTGGGTTTTTCAGTGGATCCAACAATTTTCGCATCATTCTGGAAAACACACTCGGGGCATTCTTCAATCCAAACGGTAACATGTTAAACTCATAGTACCCTTCCGATGTGCTAAACGCCAGATAAGGTCGGATCTCAGGCTTCACTGGAATTTGGTAATATCCCTTGCTGAGATCTACCTTGGAAAAATATTTTGCCTTGTTCAACCTGGCAAACAGTTGGTTAGTATCAGGTAATGGATCCATCTGACTTTCTGTGACAGCATTCAGTTTCCTGTAATCTATGCACAGTCTATGTTCCCCAGAGGGTTTCCTCATCAATACCACACTGGAGCTATACGGATATTCACTGTGAGAAATGATCCCTTCTTGTAACAGATAATCTATCTCCTCTTTCAAAGCTTTCTCTTTTGCGAATGGGATAGTATAGGCTCTCATACAGATGGGTGTTGGGTCTAGTAGTTTCATGTCATTTTCCAACAAGTTTGTGTGCCGCGGTTTATCCGTTAACATGTCTGTATGATTCTCCAGAACCTTTTGAAACTTCTCCCTTTGCCCTTTTGTCAGATGTTTACTGATCTTTACCTGTGCAGGAGTCTCACAGGGTTTCAGGGGGTATTCAACAGGTGAGAGGTTCATTCTTCATCTCAGTGGCTATGGCTAAGGTCATTAAGTGTGTCCCTTCCAGTGTTTCTCTCATTGTATTTCTTTAGAAGGTTCACGTGATAGACTTTTTCCTTCCCTTTCTTGTTAGTTCTAGATACCTTTTCCAAAACTGTGTATGGACCTTGCCATCCAATTTAAGTTTGTTGCTGCTGCCGGGTAGTAGAAGAAGCACCTTCTCTCCCACAGCTAGCTCCCTATCCTTCGCTTTCTTATTGTAATATGCAGCATGTTTCTTCCTGGCTTGTCTTAGGTTATCATTTGCAAGTTTCCAGCCAGTTTTTAAGCGAGTGGTCAGCTCGTTCACATACTGATATGATGAGGTAACAGTCTCCTCTGCCTTCTCATCTGTCCACGTCCTCAATAAGGCTTCCAATGGCCCTTTTATTGGTCTGCCAAATAGCAGTGTTGCTGGTGCCATTCCAGTCGAATTATGTGGGACTTCCCGATAAGCAAACAAGGCAACGGGTAAGTATTGATCCCATGTATCAGGTTTCTCATGTGCCAACTTTCTCAGGATGGAGATAAGTGTCCCGTTAAACCTTTCCACCCGGCCGTTCCCTTAGGGGTGATAAGGACTACAATGAAAGTGCCTGGCTTGGAAGATCCTGAAAACTTCCTCAGTTAGTCTCCCCTTGAACTGTGATCCATTATCAGTCAAGATTTGGTGGGGAAATCCTAACCTCGTGAATATCGTAAGTAATGCCTCTGCCACATGTTTCGAATCGATTGATGACAAGGCTACCGCCTCTCCCCACATAGAACAAGTGTCCACCAGAGTAAGGATGTAACTGTTCCTCCTCTTGGTACGTGTGAGAGGTCCCACAATATCCACCGCAACTCTTTTGAAAGGGGTTCCCACGATTGGCATCTCCCCTAGAGTTGCTGGGGCAGTCCAATGTTTTGGAGCTACCCTTTGGCATTCTGGGCAGGATTTGACATATCTTTTTATATCTTCCGTTATCCCTGGCCAGAAGTAATGACAAGCTATACGCTGTCCTGTGGCACTGATCCCCATATGACCACTGAAGGGAATCGCATGTCCTAACTTCATCACTTTTTCCCCTATATGAAGTGGGAAGAACCAGCTGTCCATGACCAGTGGAACAAGTTCCAGCCTTCCTATACATGAGTTTATTCTTCATATAAAATTCTCCTTTGTTTGGAGGGGTATGGCATTTTGGGAGTTTCTTGAAACACGGCTTTAGTGACCTATCCTCAGCCTGTGCCTTCCTCATCTCCTCTGGATGAGTATTTATTGGGTTTTCATCCTCCTTCCTTGCTTGTTATCTGGTCTGTACTGCTGCCATAATCCCAGGTCTTTTGGGGTTTCCCAAAAAGACGTATCTACACCCCAATATCAGAGGGTAGATTGGTTCGTTTATCACTGCTGATCTAATCACTCCTTCCACATAGCGTGTTTTTACACTGATTCGTGCTATGGGAAGTGTCATAGTTGCTACTTCCTTGGTTGCCGCTTGTATTTTCACGGTTTCTGTGGTATACTGATCTGGGTGAACCAGGTGAGAACTTACGACTGAGTCAAAATCCAATCCAGTATCATAAAGGCACCTGATGGTGGCCCCATTACATACTACGTCTTCACATACAGGGGGATGATAAGGTTCCTGCTGTCCAGTAGGTTTTCCTTTTTGTCCCTTACTTCCTGTTTTAAGGCATGCAGCGTGGTAAGGAGGGTTATTTTTCTTCCTAGTCTTTTGTATTATGGTTATTCATCCTACAGAATTTGCAATATTTACTTTCCGGTCTGTAAGGTTTCCTCTCATTGAATTGCGGGTTTCTATCTCGAGGGTCAAATCTGGGTCTATCATAGTTGGGTTTACCCCTGTTCTCTAGTGTCAAACTTATTATGGGGTTGAGGAGCTTTATTATTGTCTACCTGTTTCTTTTTAGCGCCAGCTACTTCTGCCTGGGCTGCTTGATACCTTTCAGCAACATTGAGCACATCATCTAACCTCTCCGCACCCTGTTCCATAAGAAACTTTCTCATGTCTGGAGCCATAGACTCTCTCACCTGCTCTATCATGATCATTTCCTTTAAATCTTGGGTTTTCCCCAGAGCAATCCATTTCTTTAAATAGGTTTCCAACCTTGCAGAGAATTGATGATATGTCTCCCCAGACAGGAGCTTAGCATTTCTAAATCTCTTTCTATAAAACTCACCATTCTTCTCGTATCTAATTAAAAGAGCCTGGTTTAATATGTCATAGTCTTCCTGATCTTCCCGGCTCAATTTGGAAAATACCTCATACGATGTTCCCCTAAGTCCTTGAGATACTTTCAAGCTCCACCTTTCCCTCTCTAAACCATAACTTGTAGCTAATCTTTCGAATCTAGAGAGGAAGGACTCAATGTCATCCTCTTTTTCTACAAAGGGGTCGAGATGAAACCCTATGGCTGAGTTGGAGGCTCCCTGACTTGCACTAGCATCAGAGGTAGATGGGCTGTTACCAATTTCAGGAGCATGGCCTTGCAATTCTAACTCCCTTAGTCGTAGCTCATGTTCCCTTTGTAACCGTTTGTCTTCTGCTTCCCTTTCTGCAACCTGTCTTCTTTCTTCCTTTTCAGCCTCTAATTTTTGTGCCTCAGCCTCCAATTTCTTTTCTTCCAACTGTAGCCTTTTAATCTCAGCCTCTAATTTCCTAGCTTCCCTAGCATCTTCTAATTGTAACCTCTTTTCTTCAGTTAACCTCCTATCTTCTCTCTCAATGAACTTATCACATTCTGATGTTACATATTGAACCAGAACTTGCCCCTCCATTCCCATTTCCTTTGCAATCTGTAGAGCAGCCGATCTAAATTTGGCCAAATCTGCCATCTTTGCACCAACTTATATTTACTGTAACTAAAACAACTAACAAATGTTATAATTAATTAATTAATTAAGGGCTATGCCAACTCAAACAATTCTCCACCTTATAAATATTATTACTATGGGGATACCTTGGATCTATGGTGTTACAAGTAATAAAAAATACCGGACGAGCCCCCAATATATGTGGTGGGTTTTGATGTTAAAGAGAAGTAGTCAGTATGTGTCCACAGAGTGAGGTCAGCTATGCAAGTCCCCGAGTCTAATAGTTGAGGATGATGTTCTCAGGGTACCTGACTGCTACCACCCTACGATCTCACGCTGCGATTTATTTTGGGTATCTAGTGTTTGTGATGTTCTTTACATGGCTTGGTGTCTAGGGTAATGAAAATGTAGTGATAATTGCGTTAAACAAATACAATTTTAACTCACTAAAATCGAATAAACAAGACTGGGTTTAAAGTTATGATATATATGTATATACAATTTTAATTTCCTGTCCCTCAAATTTTTTAGGACAGGAATGTTTAAAACTTAAAAGTGAAAATATGGTTTTATACCAAATTAAATACACAAGAAGGACATCTGTCCAATATATCTTAATATGTTAAGTTTATACTTTTATTCCCTGTTGGAAAATACTGTTCTATGAAGAGTCAATATTGGGAAAAACTGGTTTTCGCATCATATCACAAACTGTTTCTGAATAGGGTGGAGATTAAACATATTTGAGTTTTGCATATAAGCCCGCAAGATTTTTGCTTATCTTTGACTTCTGGTTGACACTGAATGACTTGCTCGAGAAAACTTCACTACCGTGTATACTGGAGACTGCTAATACTCGTAGGCTTTGATATAGAAACAACCGGTAGGTTGCCTCAATTTCTGCAGCTCCGGCTTCTGACCAACTTGATACTGGGTGATGTAACCCTGAAACAAGAGGAACAAGCCTCCCTAAGTTTCTAGTTAATTATCTCCACCACTACCAATTTAACATCATTAAACAGGTATTGTGATCAGATAAAAGAGCTAACCAAATTAGCTACAGTCTTTAACTTTACTTTGACTGCTTCATAAACAGTGGTATCTTCTTTTCCACATAGTCTCAACGCCCCTGTCAATATACATCATCTTCATCTTCAGCTGAAATACAATCTTTTCTTTTTCTCCAGAGTTAATATAACAATAGGCCTGCCAGTGACTTTTTGGTCTTACAGTCAAAATAATGTATGATATTATTCAACTCAAGTTTATTTTGATTTGCTTCCTAAGTCTGCTTAGACATGCCTGTGCTTCTAGTAAGTCGCAATCTTCCACAAAGGCAAATGTCGTACACACACAAGGTTATGGCACCCTTATCTGGGTTGGCCTCTACATCTAATAATGTATTAAAAAAAGTTATTCATCTTACCGCAATCAATGAAATAAATCACACAATTTGTTAAAGGTTAACAGGCTATCAATGGGTCAACTGTAGATAGCTGCTGCTTCAGACGCAAAGGCAAATTCGGTCACTAATTGCCTTGCTTTGAACCTTGCTTGTAGGAAATATTTTTGTCAAGTGGCACCTTGCGTAGCAGAAGCGTTAGTTTTATTCCCTCTATGTCTATTCTAACATTAGCCAATCAGTTTAAACTACACCGATTTGACTCTTTTTTGAAAATCCCAAACATTTATGTACGTTTATCAATAAGTTTGTCAGTTTGATTCTATTATTACTAGTTAGACTATGTGTCGCTTTAGGCTGGCAAAACTTCAAAGTTACCTCTCCCTTCCTCACTAGTAGGGCCTATCAAAATGAAGCAAGCCAATCTGACTTGTTTCCAACTAATGCGACTAGAAAAATGTAACATTTAAATTGAGCTGGGATATCAGTGTGTCCGTCTATCTGTTGTAAATTTTTATTTTATGTGATAACTCAGTCACTTTTGAAGCGATTTAAAAGCTGGAAAGTGATTATTAATCAGGCTAGTGTCCTTTATCTAGCCAGTATATTTTTATCTACGTCTTTATCTAAGTTTGCATCTTTGTACTTTTCTCTCTATTTATTCTTCTATAGAATGCAATACATTATCTACGGTTTTGTCTTTCTGTAGCCCCTTTCGCTCCCCTGCACTCATTTGGTTCGTTAGTTTCAGTTTGAAAATACCCAAGTGGGTTTAGACTTTTTCCATGCTAAACCCCTCTTCTCTCTATCTCCCGTCTTTTTTTAAGACGAAACACGTGTTGGCCGTCTGCCAAAACGGTTTTATGTTATATTTAATAATTAGTACTGAGTAACGAAAAAGCCTTTGGTAATAGGGATGGATACCATCGCGTGGCGTTAATAGATTCAAAACGCAAGCCGCTCGCTGGCGTTTTTGAAAATGCGACGTTCTTGAAAAGAAAAAAAATATAACTACTGTAACTATACGTCACTAGAATTGGACTTTTGAAAAATATGAGCAGGGTAGAGCAATGGTGGCGGGATGTGTAGAGGATCTATCTTGGCGTATTGGAACAAAATTCAAATACAGTATTATCATTATAATTTGAGCTGGAGGGTTAAAACAGTGCATTTTACCACACAGGTGCTCCCAAACCTGTCGTAACCCTTCCTTCTCTGTGGCAACTGCGTTCTTGAACAGTTTTCACGCATGCTTCCTGTTTCCTTCTATTTTAATTTGTCTTCTACTTTTTCGCGGTGGGTTACTTTCCCTTTGTAGGGCTCCTTCCCATTGGCCTTGTTGGGCCTGCTACACGCAACTTCTTATCATTCTCAGCTCCTCGTATCTCCTGAACTACCATGTCTCTACGCTCCCTGCTTGATGCCTTGGACCACCAGTGGATGTCTCCATGACCAAATCCCCATCTATTCGTTTGTGTGTATCTGATTACCTCCCTCAGTTTGAGCGACTCTTGGGCAGCATCAACAGCTTCTTCCAATCTCCACTTCCTTCCCGTTTTCAGTGTGGGCTGTGTATATATATATATATATATATATATATACATACATACATATATAGGAGCCGCAGTAGCATAGTGGTTAGTGCACTGGCTTCCTAAGCGCAGTGGTCTATGGTGCGATCCCCAGATGAGGTGGGATTTTTTTAGGCCACAAACGGCTCCTGGGTCAACCCAGCCCCAAATTGGTCCCAGAGCAACTCTGGGAAGGTTAAGGCGGCCGGTGTGATGCAGACCACATCACCCCTAGTGTGCAGACGGTCAAGAAAATATGGGTTTAACACCATATTCCCAATATGCCTCAATGGGCATGTAACGGGATCCTTTACCTTTATACATATATGTATAAATATACATACACATATATATACATACATACGCATACACACACATATATATATATATAGTGTCGAGTGAGAGTCAGCATGCAGTCAGTGCATTTAATTACTGTAACGTGGTACTTCACTACAGAGATCAACATTATAAACATCCTTCCAAACATAACATACGGGTGTTTTGTTATGGACGTCTGCCTCGTATCTCCATATTTATGCGCAACACGACTATGCGTGAGCATGCAGTCAGTGCATTTAATTACTGTAACGTGGTACTTCACTACAGAGATCAAACATTTTTCTTATAAAACATCCTTCCCCCCGCAACAATAACATACGGCAGGTAGGGGTGTTTTGTTATGGACGTCTGCCTCGTATCTCCATATTTATGCGCAACACGACTATGCGTGAGCAATTTTAACTGCAATATTATTTCTCACAGTACACGGTCTTCAAAAGTAGATTACACAGTAACTCATCATTCAGCCACCTGTTCGGGAGAAAAGTTGAATTCAAACTCCTCGGACCTTCCCCAGAACATCATTTAACGTAGTTCTTGGATGGGTGAACAATCTACGTCTTACTCAGACAAAGAAATGAACTTGTTTTAATGTAGATCTAGTAAATGACTGGAGTTTAATTTGGTTCGTTAGCTCGAAGATGACCTGTTCTTTATAAGCAATCACACAAGTCATTGCTCCGCTATAAACCGTGAATTAGAAGAAATGAGGATTCTGTGTGATACATTGGTAATCGAAAGTAGGTACTATTATAAGCCCGCTGAATCATAAACAGCTGGTTAGACTAAATGCGTAGTGGGACACACACCGATTTACAGCTAATAGAGACTTCACCATACTAGGTCTACCTGTTAAGTACCCATTTATAGCTCTCTCGACTGGACCTAGTATGGTGAAGTCTCTAACACTCCATAACAGGTGTCACGCATCAGTCAAACCAGCTGTAAAAGGGTACCTGACTCTGATCTTGAGTTAGAGAAGGCAACGGCAGCGAGGAAGGGAACAGGGTCACGCATCAGTCTAACCAGCTGTAAATGGGTATTGATCTTGAGTTGCAACAAAGTCACGCATCAGTCTAACCAGCTGTAAGGGTACCATTCTGATCTTGAGTTAGAGAAGGCAAATAAGGGATTCACGCATCAGTCTAACCAGCTGTAAATGGGTACCTCACTCTGATCTTGACGCAGTATTAAACCACTCTGATCTTGAGTTAGAGGTTGTTTCCTGTGTATTTTGTAGCTTTTCAATTCCGTTCTTTGGTTTATTTTTAAAAAAATACGGGGGGGGGGGGTTGGGAGTTGGGAGGTTGGGGGGGGGGGGGGGGGGTTGGGGGGGGGTGGGGGGTTTGAGGGCTGGTCTGTCGTAAGCGTGTCAACTAAGAATGCACGAGAAATGCTTTTTTTTTTTTAACTTGCCTCCCAAATCACAATGTGAAATCAACCTTTTTCAGTCAAGAAAAAGTACGGTTATCAGTTTTGGTAATAAATATCCAGAATTTGATTTAACCGGTGAATAAACGCACAAGAACCAATATGTCTACTGCTACGGTGGTAGATTAGGTTGCCAAAGTCGGTAAGCCATTAAATAAGGATCTGGAGACGCAGTATTAAACCAAAGGTTGGTATTTTGTCGCTTTGTTTTCTTTTGTTTTTTAAAAGTACGTCCTCAATAATTGAAAAAGCTGGAAATGGGTGACGGTTAAAGTTGACTGAAATCGTGGGCAATATACTTCAAAATTAGCCCAAATAAATATAGATATATGAAACACAGCTGCGAGAAATAAATAAAAACAATACAACACATTCAATAGGTGTGGCCACGATTCCGGCAACGCCGATTGCACGAGTTGTATTATTTTTTATATTTCTCGATTAGATCTCGCTATGCTTTTTTTCCTCTGTCCTGTAGGATGGTTTTGTGGCCGCTACGTATGCAATTTCCGTTGTCCATCCCAGTAGCGCATATTTATTTGATATATTTTTAAACTCTAGTCGTAGTCAGTTTGCACATGCGTGCTTTTAAAATATTCCTTCTGCTAATACAACTCGCGATACAGTGAAACTATCACTACGTTGGTGATAGGATTCCTAATTCGGATTGCTTTGCCTGTCGCCAATTATTTTGAAAGAAGATGAACAGAGGGCAAAGATTAGCGCTAGCCGTTATTGTTTTGAAATTTGTGGTCATTTATTATTTCCATTAATAACAGGGTAGCGTTGCGTAGGCAGAAATGTGGGACGCTCTTCCCGCTAAACACAGGCTAAGCCCCGCCTCCCGAACGTTGCGTTGCAAAAGAGCGTTGATCGCGGCTCCCTCCACTTTCGAGTTAGCGGGTGCGGAAGGAGACGACATCGAGACATGATACGGCTCGTAAACAAAAATGGCTAGTTCATGGTTACCGATGCGATGACTGGTCGTTTTTTTTTTTCACCGCAATAGCGAGAATCAATTTTACATAATAATTAATATGCCGTGTTAAAAAATACTGCATGACTTCTTGATGAGAATATGCACGATGATATTTAATATATGGGTTTGTGATATCTTTATCATGGAAGATGAGGTTATAGTTGTTTGTGGAGTAGGAAAAATAACTAGGAGCACACGTCGTATATTATGCAGTGTTGCGAAACTGCGTGGCGAGTGAAAGTAATTTAAAAAAAAATATTGTATCACATTTCTCATATGCTCGATTTATAAGCTTCTGGGCTCAGCCCTTACACTTTTTGCTCATCTTAATAGTTACCCTAACCAATCTTCGCTCGACCGTTACATTTCAGCGCACTGATACAACAGAGTACATGGATGCAAACATGACGTAGTAGTCCCATCCACCAGACACCCACTTCCTGCGATACGCTGTATTTTGAAACAAACGGCTCCTGGGTCGACCCAGCCCCAAATGGGTACCAGAGCAACTCTGGGAAGGTTAAGGCGGCCGGCGTGATGCCCCTTCAAACACCGCGCTCGCGAATAGCGGGATGCATACGGAACGTAACCTAGGATTGTGGTTACTTCTTCAGTGTGTACGGTCAGGCTTAGAATGCAGAGCGAGACAACTGCTTGGTAGCATTAACCTTAAATCCGAACCCTGTTTCGATCTCTTCTGAAAGTAATGGCGAAAAAGATTAAGACAGCACGTTTTGAGAAAAAAAAAAATACGAAGTAGGCCTAGGTTTAAAAAAACCCCACTAAAACATACCAACTTAGGGCCTACTGCTTATTACTCCGCAGTCGAATCCTTAGTTAAAAGGTGTGGCGATTTAATCGATCAAAGATCCATAGCCATTTGGGGCAAAATCGCAAATGTTGCCCCACTCCTACGTGGATTCACCCAGATCTAGGTTTTCCCCCCCGTCTAGCTGTCATTTTCCGTCATTACTTGAAGAACGCCACCTAGATCATTTCGGTTTTCGGCCAAAAATCCACCTAATGTAGCTCAAGTCGCCAAAATTCAAAATCTGGTGTTTTTTTTTTTTTTTTTTTTCAAAATTAAGGTTGGCAACACTGGTCTACTCAATTGGGTTTTCAATAGTTACGGTAATCGTTAGCAATTATTTGTCTGTATCTGCATCCTATTCCGACTATTTACAATACGGGGACACAATAAGTTTAACCGTAAATCAAAACGGTAAAACCTGCTAATCCTAACGCTGTTTTTTTTTTTATTAATGAAGAAAAATATCCCGTTCAACCTCTGATTGTTTATAATTAGGATATATATATTGTTTCCAATTCCAAATAATATGAAAAACTGCCGATATGAGAATCTCGCGAGTTATAAATGAGATGAAAAAGAGCTCGCAAACATTCACTCTCAAAACCCGACTTTGCATCGATAGCCATCTTGGGCGAGATCTAGCGCGTGTACTCTCATTCTGTGATTCAACCTATAGGCCTAAGGTTTACTAGGGCAAAGGACAAAACAATTGTCTACGTTACGATCTCAAGGTCTTCGTTAGGCACAAAAAAGGTAGAAACTCTAATAAGCTATTGCATAAAAAAACAAAATAATAATAACAATGATGCATAGGGTAGATTAAATGCAGAATGTTGTCGTTCTTGAAAAGGAACACTGTTGTCACGAAGGAAATTTCCAGTGTGGTCAGTTCTATTATTATCGAAATCCACTTCAAGCCAGATTGAAGATTTTAAATTTGTAACACAATTTAACGTCTTCGAGGATAACATTAACAGTCGTAGTTGTCTATAATTTTAAAGAATTGCTCTGTGGCAGTTTTAAAGTTAACAAGACTGTTGTCGACTTGTGATCGTACGCTAAATAGCCATCTAGGCGAACCTAGTTTGGCTAAAAATTTATATCCCAGTCCGTTAGTATAGGAAAGTGCTAGAAAGGAGCCAATAGAATGCACTGTGAGTGCGATAAAATTCTGCACTTCCTTTTAGACTTAACGAGATGAGAGGATCATCAGTGTTTGAAAACATGTTCAGAAATAACACAGAAGCATCAGGGGAAACCCAAGAATCATCAGTAGGTTATATATTCCAGTGTTGACAATAGGCCTAATGTAAACTTAAATGTCCTATGTTAGTGTTAAAAATTTTGGTCCAACCAGTATGAGTGTATGCCTACCCTGTCAGTGCGCACTGTTGTCATGTGTGTACAAGTAGATTGTAAGTAGTCGCTCACTGTTTACATAAACCAAAATGCGTTATTTTATTTTTAATGTTTAATTGTTACTTACAAAGAGAATTTAAAATGGCGTAGGCCTGCATTATAATGGCGTTGTTGACGCGGGAGTGGATATTCTTATTCCTTTCGGGGAGCAAAGACAAGGACTAATGCTCCAACCTGTCAAATCACCAACTGTATAATTGACTTAAAAGGCTTTGCATGTTGATAGTAGGAGCAACCGAACCGTGTAGAAAAATTTGCGGTGACTCCCACCGCAGTCATATTTTCCTTTTTAAAAAGTTACACCCCTTTAGGGAGCATTGTGTTCCGGTTTGGTTAAAATGAAGAACAGTGGGCCGTTTTTTTTTCGATACGGCCATAAGAAAGAATTCAGAGACGCTGTAAAAAGGGGTTAGGGTTAGGTTTAAAGAATCCCGTTACACGCCCATAGTGGCATATTGGGAATATGGTGTTAGGCCCATATTTTCTAGACTATCGGCACACTAGTTAATAAATCAGTTCAGACATTCATACAGGAATGATTCCATAGATGTGATTGAATGGCAGCTTTTTTTGTCATTAACTGACAGATTAGCTTTTGATTCTAACAGATTCAGTATCTAATAGCTTTTATATTCAACAGACAATGGGGCAAGAAAGGCATGTTGGCACTGGTCCACCAACAGAAGTCAAGTCTTCAGCAGTGGTCAAGTATAGGTTTCATAGGTTTAAGTATCCTAAAACTAACCCCAACCTTAATCCAAACCCTAACGATGTTGGCAACTTACTGGGATGACGTCAAAGAACAAGGCTCACTGTTCTTCATTTCAACCTTTTGATTATTGCAAGTGTTTTCAAGTAGAACCTATTCGTATACAAAATAGGAAATTTTGAGTTTATTGCAGAAAATTCATGAGATCTAGATTTTCTCTACGAATAGCAGAATAATTTAAAAGTGCTTGAAATTGCATATCTTTCTAAAATTAACATTCCTATGTGAGCTGGTTTGCGAGTTAAAAATTGACTACTCATGACTCAGACATACTTATTACAGTAGAATACATAACCTGTAGGCTATACTAAATGGATAATACTACTTCACATTATGATTAAAAATAAGCAGGAATGAAAATCTTCATTGTCCTGTTGGAATAGTCCCTGAACAAGAACATGCCAAACCTTCCTGTCCTCCATGCCTTCTTTATCCCCGCTAAATGTGCCTCCAGTTTCTTTCTCCTTATGTAAACGCTTACACGCGTGATATTTATTACTTTTAAATAGATAGAGAACAATAATAAAAATGGAGCATGTGAAGTGTTTTGGCATTGTCTTCCTGCATGGGGCCAAAGTTGGAGGTGACTCAGGATAAAAATATGTGTAAATTACGATAAACATAATCAGCAATTGTAATTAGACATTGCCTGTTTATTTATTTAAAAAAAAAAAATCAATTCTTAAAATTGTAAAAAGTAAAATAAACATAGCTTGCCGGTGGCAGTCTAATAAATCAGTTCAGACATTCATACAGGAATGATTCCATAGGTGATTGAATGGCAGCTTTTTTTATCATTAACTGACAGATTAGCTTTTGATTCTAACAGATTCTGTATCTAATAGCGTTTATATTCAACAGACAATGGGGCAGGAAGGGCATGTTGGCACTGGTCTCACAACAGAAGTCAAGTCTTCAGCAGTAGTCAAGTATAGCTCTGTAAAATTTCCAGTCCAGTTTTCAACCATTCGACTCAACACTGACCTCAATTACCCCCCGAGTGATAGGCTTCAGGCTGGATTCTACATGTTCCAAGATCAGCAAATGCATAATAATGCTCCTCAAATTTCTCAGTTTCTTAGGTACAGTAAATGTTTTGAAAATTTGGGCAGTTTTATTTTTAATTTTTTGCATTGCTTGATTTGAAATTATGGCTTTGCACATACATACACACACACACAAAAGACAACATTTTTGGTTTGTTGCTAATTTTTATGGTTAGGTTTTCACCTTTTACTGCAAAGGCAGGCTGTTGTATTTCATGAGTGCTGTAGTAGAAGTTTTTATCTTTATCCCCTTAAGGCTCAGCGGTCCATATATGACCCAGCATACATAACTCTGTAATCGTTTTATAATAAAACAAGTATTAATTCCCACTTGGTCAAATATGGGTTATTTCATAAGCAAATGAATGGCCTTCAGATTTTTATAGAAAGTTACATTCTAAAATGTGTATTCAGTCTTAGAAACATGAGTTAGGTATAAAATTTAGCCTTCTTCTTCTTCGTTCACCCTCAGATGTCAACTTGAATAAATTCAAAGAAAGCAGTGGTCAGACTGAGGCTGTTGATATCTCCATAGATTTTCTCCAGGAATGGTACTGGTGATGGCCATATGCGTTTTCTCTGTTCCTCATATGTTGGGCACCTTTGAAGCAGATGTTCGGCAGTCATTTTATCGATGCCACAGTCACACTCATCAGTAGTTCCTATCTTTAATTTTCTTGAACAGATGGTATCTCAATCTGTTATGACCTGTGCGAAGTCTGAAGATTACCACTTGTTCACTTCTGCTGAGCTGGTAATACGGATCATTTTTTGTGTGGCCTGGATGCTCTTCTTCCCACTTGTGCCTGTACCTGCGCTTGATAAAACTCTTGGACTCTCATAGGTTATATTTGTGTCAAGTTGAGGAAGTTTTCCCCCTTCCTTTGCCAATCTGTCAGCCTCTTCATTTCCAGGGATGTTGCAGTGAGAAGGGATCCACTGTATCACAACTCTTTTGTACTGCTGACATAGTCTGTGAAGTGTTACTCTTAGGTCATCCAGTTCAGCATTACTTTGACTTTTCAGCATTGTAATCACTGACAGAGCATCTGAGAAGATAGCTACTGGTCTCTCTGAGCTTTCTTCTGTCATTAGAATTTCTGATGCAGTCCTTAAGGCCTCTGCCTCTGCTCTGAAGTTAGTTGAAAATTTCACTGTTGTGACTGCTATCTTTTTTTGTGTGCCATTGCTTAACTCTTTAAGTCCCAATCGACTTTATAAAGGCTCAGGGGTTAGACGCGCTTGGCCCAATCGACTTTAAAAAGCCTTTAGTATATGTGCCTCTGTTTGAGACTGTTTCTAATTATAACTACCCACAAACCACCCAAAAACGTCATTTCCGACTGCAAGTACATTCTTTTAAATACCGCACGTGTTTAAGAGTGAACGTGTTTCTGTTTTGAGAGATTTATTTTAGATTTTTAAAGCGATTTTTTTAAGCGCATATCCTCCATTTTACCTTGAATAACTAATCATTTTTTTTAAGCGCATCTCCTCCATTTTACCTTAAATAACTAATCATTTTTCAATGAAAGCTTTTATACTTGTAGCACAAGAGTAAAGTACATCCAATTACCTTCAGTTTCATAAACAACAACAAAGTTATTTATGCATATGAACATTTAAAAAAATTATTTCCAAACAACAATAAAAACGCACTAGGGTGGCCATTTTTGCTTGGGCCAAACCCACTTTTTTGCTTGGGACTGAAAGAGTTAAGCTCAGGAAGACTCCTCCACCCCCATCTTCTGTTGCATTTGTTGCTGATCCATCTGTGTATGCATGGATCCAGGCGTTGCTTGGGTAATGTAAATTTAGCTATGGGACCTTAAAGAGGTGGCACAGACAAGTCTGGTTGCCCTCTTGCAGAGTTGGCATTTTGATTAAATATTCTGATTTGTTGTGAAAGTGGCTTTGCTGTATGTTGTTTCTTTTTTTTTTCAGAATATGGTGATAGGTTAAATACACTGTTATAAATATTCATAAAAATGTGAGAGCAGCATTGTCCTTCATTGTTTCTGATCACTGTTTCATGTTTTTCTTTCAAATAAATTTCAGTGTGAACATGGCTGATACCTATCAAGATTCAGTTGGACAAGTTGATGTCATCTCATCATCAAAGGTATGTAGGAACCTGAATTTGCAGAACTTGTGAAGTTGATAACATTGTCATTGATTTTTAAATCATTGACTTTAAATACTTCGAAGCTGTCATAGACTGGACCAGAGGCATCAAAGAAGAGTTAGCTACCCGAAGAGCAACAGCTGGGAGACTTTTTCAGGCCATAAATTGAGGATTCCTCAGCAAAAGAGAAGTTGGTAAGAAGACAAAGATGGCTGTATATCGCTCCACCTATGTCCCAGTCTCAACGTATGGATGCGAGTCATGGGCAATAACCACACCCCACAAAAGCCAGATCCAAACCTCAGAAATTAGATATCTGAGGAAGGTGGTTGAAGTAACAAGAAGAGACACAGTCTTCAACCAGACGATATGTAAGACCTAAAAACCCAACCCCTGCAGATCCAGGTAGAACAGTCCCAACTAAGACTGTTTGGCCATGTCTACAGAATGGGAGCAGATCGGCTACCATGACAAGTATTGGAAACTAAGAGCCAGGGATCCAGACCTGTAGGACGACCCAGAGTCCACTGGGAGGGCAACATTAGACAATCTTTGAAGGACCGAGGACTAGAATGGAACCAGGCCAGGAGGAAGTCAGCCGATAGGATAGTATGGCGCTCTCTCTTCCAAACCTCTACACCTCACGGTAGAAAAGGAACGACTTAGTAAGTCATTGATTTTTATTACTGTAAGTCCAGAAGAATTGCAAGAAACTAAATTACATTAGCAGAGACAAGATTTCATTAAATCAATCAATCAGTACCCTTTAGCTCCCGAGGAGCATAGGCCTTCAACAAACACATGCCAAGTCTTCCTATCCTGTGCCATCCACTCAAGTTCTTTCCATGTTTTCCTCATCATTTTCACCTCTGTATCAAGCTCTCTTCTCCATGAGCTTTTTGGTCTACCTCTGCCTCTCTTTCCCTGTGGATTCCAGAACAAGGACTGCCTTGTAACGCTATCAACAGGTTTCCTCAATGTGTGTCCTATCCATCGCATGTCTTCTTCTCAGCTCGTGTTCCACTGGCACTTGTCTGGTTCTTGTCATCAATTCCACATTTGTGACTTTGCCATACCATTTCAGTCTTTCTATTCTACGCAAGCACCGTTTATAAAAATGTGTAGCTTTTTAGTTGTTTTTGTTGCTCTCCATGTCTCAGAGCCATACAATAGGACTGACTTGACATTTGAGTTGAAGATTCTTATTTTTGTGTTGAACTTGATTTCTCTTGACCTCCATATGTTTCCCAATGCAATGAAAGCTCCTCTTGCTTTTTTGTATTCTTATTTTGATATCATTGTCTGTCCCTCCAACTTTGTCTATATTACTACCAAGATATGTGTACAGTTCTACATCCTTTAGTGGTGTTTCTTCAAGTTCAATCTATTTATCATTTCTTGCATTTATTCTCATAATCTTTGTCTTTTCCTTGTGTATTTTCAGGCCCACTTGTTGTGACCTCTCATAGAGAATTTTCATTTTCTCTTGCATCTGATTATGGTTATGGGACAGAAGAGCCAAGTCATCTGCAAAATCCAGATCATCAAGCTGTTTAGTCAGATTCAACTGGATTCCATTTCTGTTGTGTGATGTCGATGTTTTCATAACCCAATCTATTGCTAGTAAGAAAAGAAATGGAGACAAGAGGCATCCCTGTCTCACTCCTGTTCTAATCCTAAACGGTTCTGTAAGTTGTCCTTCATGAAGAACTCTGCATGTCATGTCTTCATAGTTCTTCCTTATTAAGTTAATGATCTTCATGGAAACTCCATAATGCCTCATCCGTTTCCAAAGTGATTCTCTGTCTACACTGACAAATGCCTTTACATAGTCCACGAATCCGATGTAAAGCGGTGAATTCCATTCCAGACTTTGTTCAACTATTATTCTCAATGTGGCTATCTGGTCTGTACATGATCTGTTTTGTCGAAAACCTGCTTGTTCATCTCTCAGTTGCTTGTCTATGGACTCTTTTAATCTCTCAAGGATGATTCTGTTTAATACTTTTCCTGGCACTGATAATAACATAATTCCTCTATAATTTGTGCATTCTTATAAATTTCCCTTCTTAGGCAGCCTGACCAGATAACCTTCCTTCCATTCTGCTGGTATTTCCTCTCTCTCCCAGACTTTGCCAAGTAGTTTGTATAATATCTCTGTAGTATCAATGTCTGTTTTGATGGCCTCTGCTAGAATGCCATCTGGACCAGTTGCTTTTCCATCTTTCAGAAGCTTTATGGCTGTAGTGAAGTGAATCCGTATGACAACACACTCAAATTCCCCGCTCAAAAACAAACTAGCTATCGTATTTTTAAATCTATAAATTACAGTATTTGAAATTTGTCTGAGGGGCCAGTCAAATTTACCGCCAACAATTTATCTAGTGTATTTGAATTTTTTATAAGAAACAAGTAAAAAGTTACCGCCCACCCCAAAATTATCGAAGAGCATAGTACAAAATTAACAACCAATCAAATGGTTTCCATATTTTGTAGTGGTAAGAAAATTTTGGTTGACGAGAAATAAATGCCTATTTTGTGTTTTTGACCGAACGTAGATAATTTATTTCTTAATAACTAAAGATAATTAAAATGAAAGGGATATCTCAAATTATAGCGCTGATATTGCTTAACATATACACATAAAGATTCCCTCATAAAAAAATGTTTATGGTAGTAGAAAATTTAATTTAGTGAGATTTTCACATCAGGGTAAGGCCCAATTTAATTACAAAAAAATTACCCACATTTGAATGCAAAGGAATAACTAAAGGAAAACTATATAGAACGATAGAGAAAAATTGGCCGTTTAATTATCACTTTTGATAATTAAAATCGGTCTACAAATAATTATGATATATAAGATTCAAATTGAGTCAGATCATACAGACATGCTTAGAATCGCATAAATACTAGAATCAAAAATTAACTTTTTGACTTCTCTCTGATTGGCTGGGTGTATTGCTATAAATAGTAACAAACTTTTGTAGTTTTCCGTCATTGAAATCATAAAAATCACACTGAGCTGATGTATACAAAAAGACTGTAGACCAAGCCTTTGCCGGTTAGACTGGTAGAGCAGGCTAAGAACCCCTTTACAGCCAGTCAGCTTGAGTGTGTGTGAACTTATTTACCTGAGGGTAAGATTGATAATTTTATTTGCATACTTTGTTAAAGAATTGACCTGTAAAGTAAACAGGCTATGTGTGCCATATTTATTTGAAAGTGTAACTGACGACGAGATGTGTTGTGTCACGCTGACCTAAGTAGGAATGTGTGTAGTAAGTGCAGGCTTATTCGAATTGAAAAATTGGTGTATATTGTTTGCAAATTTACGACAGTGAGTGTTAGAAGCGATTTAATGTAGTATTTTCTTCTGGAAGTGACACACTGTTCATAGATCATGTACTAAACATCTAGGGAAGGTTAGAATGAAGTAATCAACAGGTCACATACTATATTGTACTTGCCATGACTATTGTATGGAAGCCAAACATGGACGAGGTACCCAAGCCTTGATGAACCCAGAGAAAGAGTTATGGCATGAAAACTGATGATAGACAATGGAATTCAAGGTCTTGTGCAACTTGTTAGCACAAAGGACTGACCATGGTAGGTTTTAATATTGTTTAGGGGTGAATTGATTGAGGCAGATCTCTACATGGAAGGGGTTGTCCTTCTATTTCAGGTTATATCACGAATTTACCTCGTGGCTGCCGTTACTTGAGAAGAAGAGCGTGTGGGAGTTAAGAGCTCCATCTAAATCCTGGAGATAGACCCCATCTTCTCAGCCAGGAGTCACAGAGTTGGTGATCCTGACTACTATTCAAAGAACTGAAGCAGCAACATTCTGAAGATAAGTCCTTTAGTAAGGCAATGACAAATCATCCAAACTCATTCACCCAAATAAACTTAACCACTGTGGGATGATGAAAGTAGTAGACCTTGCAGTGTAGGACTGGTAGCAGTATAAATATTAAAATCAGGAACAGTTCGTGTAGTCATTCCAGTGACCCTTTAAAAGAAATGGAACAGAGTTTCCAAATTATTTATTTTATTGTGTAAATAACCTTTCTTGATTTTAATAATTCCTGACCCAAAAGATTGAGGTTCAGGACAATTAAATTGTACAGAAACTTTCATACAGTCTTGCATAATTGAATTTGATTAAGTTGAAGTTCTGTTTGAAATTAATCATTGAATAAAGTAAATACATTCCCCTAGACCCGTAGCTAAATCATTTGGGATCAGTAGAAGTAGCGGTTAGGGACTCGGAGATCATCATCATCTACTCTGAGAACTTACATAGCTTGACCCCATCTTGATTGTCTATACACCCTTGCTCTTTTCAGAGAAGGGGGTATTTCTTATAAGACCAGTCTCTTATCTGGCACTATCCTGGTATCCTCTGATACACCTATTTGTCCAGGATAGCCTATTCATTTAGTAACATCAACACCTCTTATGACATAGTGGTGTCCTGTCCGGGATTTTTCCACCATACCCTGGGGCTCTTACTGTAGGGAATAATAAAGCTAATAAAATTAAACAACTTGTGGTGAATTGGATGAGCTGTCATTGACTGTAGTTAAGTAAAGTAGTTAGTATTTGCTAATTGATAATATAAGTTGTTAATAATTTGTGTAAGAGTGAAAGAGAATGGCAGACTTGGCAAAATTTAGATCTGCTACAGTGCAGGCAGCAAAGGACTTTGGCCTGAGTGGGGATGCGATGATTCAGTACGTTACTTCTGAATGTGATAAATTTATAGTTAGAGAAGATAGGAGGTTAGCTGAAGAGAAAAGATTACAATTAGAGGCTGATATGGAGGCTAAGAAATTGCAGATGGAGGCTGAAAAGGAGGCTGAAAGATTGCAGATGGAGGCTGAAAAGGAGGCTAGGCAAATGGAGGCTGCAAAAGAGGTTGCAATTAGAAGCTGAGGAAAGAAGACAGGTTGCTGAAATGGAGGCTGAGAAAGAGGAAAAGAGATTGCAAAGAGAACATGAGTTGAGGCTGAAAGAAATGGAACTTCAAGGACATGTTATAGATAATGGAAGCAGTCCAACTACCTCTGACTCTAGTGTAAGTCAGGGTTCCTCCAATTCAGCCATGGATTTCCACTTAGACCCATTTGTAGAGAAAGACGATGACATTGAGTCATTTCTCAATAGATATGAGAGACTTGCTACTAACTATGGGCTAGAGAAAGAAAAGTGGAGCCTAAAACTATCACAAGGGTTGAGGGGAACTTCGTATGAAGTTTTCTCCAAATTAAGTAGAGAAGATCAAGAAAACTATGACCTCCTAAAACAAGCATTGTTAGTTAGATATGAGAAGAATGCTGAATTTTATAGAAAGAAATTTAGAAATAGTAAGCTGATGTCTGGAGAAACATACCACCAATTCTCGGCAAGACTAGAAACCTACTTGGAGAAATGGACTGCTCTGGGGAAAACCCAAGACCTGAAAGAAATGGTCATGATGGAGCAGTTAAGAGAGTCCATGGCTCCAGACATGAGAAAATTTCTCATGGAACAAGGTGCCGAGAGATTGGGGGAGATTCTCAATGTTGCTGAAAGATATCAGGCAGCACAGAAAGAAGTAGCTGGTATTAGAAAGAAACAAACAGATAGTAATAAAACCCCACCAGACCAGGATGATTATAATACTAGGGATCAACCACCTAGATTTAAACAAAGTTATGATAGGCCTAGATTTGATCCTAGAGACAGAAACCCTCAGGTAAATGAAAAGAAACCCTACAGACCAGAAGGAAAATGGTGTAAAATATGTAGGATGAACAATCATAATACAATTGAATGTGGTAGGAAAGTTCCTCCATATCACGCTGCATGCATGATAACAGTGGACAAGGGAAGGAAGAAACTGACAGACAGTCAGATAGATCTCCATCATCCCCCCATCTGTGAAGAGGTGACATGTAATGGTACGAGAGTCAAGTGCCTTTACGATTCAGGATTGGAATATGACTCAGTTGTGAGTGCAACCCTGGTGCACCCTGACCAGTATACCACAGACAAAGTGGAGATACAAGGGGCATTAAAGGATACAGCCACCATGACACTTCCCGTAGCCAGTATCAATGTCAAAACTAGGTACGTGGAAGGAGTGAGCAGCAGTGTGTGACGAACCTAATTACCCGCTGGTGTTAGGAAAAAGATATGTGTTTCTAGGGAGCCCTATAAAACCTGTGATCATGGCAACGCTCCAGGTCAGGTCGACCCCTAGTAAGGAGGAGGAACCACCACTAAATATTCATCCTAAACAGATGAAAAAAGCCCAGGCAAAAGATAAATCATTAAAACCTTGCTTTGGCAAATTGGCAACCAGCCATAACAACCCTAAGAAAGGAGAATTTTATTTGAAGGAGGGACTGCTCTACAGGAAAGCTGGAGCAGGACCCAAAGGGTATGGACAGTTAGTACTGCCATTGAGTTATAGGGAAAAGGCTATGAAACAAGCACATGTTGTACCAGATGGTGGACATCAGAAGATGGGTACCACCTGTCAAAGGACATCTGTAAAATTCTACTGGCCAAATGTAGCTGGGGACATTGCCCAGTATGTACAAAGTTGTGACCAGTGTAGCAAGGTACATTCCACATGTTGGAAAAATAATAATCAGATGCTAGAAAAGCATTGTGGCAAACATAGGCCTGAAAGTAAAAGGAGTAATCCAAATGATAAGGTAGATGTAGTGGATAAGATGGCACTTTTTCACAAACAGTCTTCCAATAAAACATTTACAATGGCAACTCTACGTATGGCACAAGGAGTAAAAATAAACACAGACCAGTTTCACCCGACACACGGTAGGCCGGAATTCGTGGAACTGGCTAAAAATAGAATTGGTTGTCAGCCAAATTTGAAACCGAAACTGAGGGATTCCCTGAGAAGAGTTGGGAACGGGCGTTTGGCAAGTTGGCCTAATGTCAAGCTCACTTCCACAATACGGCTATTAAGTAGCATTATGAAGGGCACCGGCGACAGTTGACCGACCCTATACAGTCCATTGGAAGTATTGTACGGACATTGGATTGAGATCACACATATTATAGCAAATGCTAAAGGGAGAATTGATTCTGGATGCCGGAAATGCATTTCCCCACCTCATATGATTTCGCCAGTGACGTTAGGCGGAGAGAAACAGCTGGTGAATATGGACTCTACCTGAATGGCAGATTAAAGAGTCATATATGAATATTAGTAAAGGGTTCTTCCAAATTCCAATCAAGCCTGAGCTCAGACCAATTGTTGGCTGTGATCATTTTGGAGGAGCACATTGAATTCATATGTTGCTTTTTGGCTTAATTAAATTTTATTAAGTTGAAGTTCTGTTTGAAATTAATCATTGAATAAAGTAAATACATTCCCCTAGACCCGTAGCTAAATCATTTGGGATCAGTAGAGGTAGCAGTTAGGGACTCAGAGATCATCATCATCTACTCTGAGAACTTACATAGCTTGACCCCATCTTGATTGTCTATACACCCTTGCTCTTTTCAGAGAAGGGGGTATTTCTTATAAGACCAGTCTTATATCCTCTGATACACCTATTTGTCCAGGACAGCCTATTCATTTAGTAACATCAAAACCTTTTATGACAATGGCTTTCTTTATTTCCTCTCTACTTGGGCATTCACAGCTGATTTGTAGCTCCTCTTTTGCTGGCTGGATGTCTGGGTGATTAGTTGGAGCTGGTCTATTGAGAAGTTCCTCAGAATGTTCTGTCCATCTCTTCATTTGTTCTTGTATATTACTAAGCAATTTTCCATTCTTATCTTTTATGAGGCCATTTGCTTGCTTATATCTCCCTGTTAGCTTCTTTGTGTTGTTGTACAGGTCCCTCATATTTCCTTTGGCTGCAGCTTCCTCTGCTTCCCTTGCCAACTCTTCAGTATACTTCCTCTTGTCTCTTTTGATGTTTCTTCATACTTCTTTGTTTGCTTCTATGTACACTTCATGAGCCTTTGCTTTGGGGCTTCTGGTTTTGCTTCTGTTTAAATCTGCTTTCTTGTTTTTCCTGTCTTCTATCTTGCTAATGGTTTCTATTGTTATCCATGCTTTGTGCAGATGTTCTCTTTTTCTCAGTACTTCTTCACATGTCTCGTTCCATATATTTTTTACTTGTTGCCAGTGGTCTGCCGTATCTACTTCATCGTCCAGCTGTTGAAGTACTTGGTATTTGTTGGATACTGTGATAGAAAGCTTTTCTCTTATTTCTTGATTTCTTAAATATCCCACATTGTACTGTTGTCTATAGCTATATACTGTTGTAAATTTCTTGAGTTTTAATTTTGTTTTAGCCAACAGAAGATGGTGGCCTGATACCACATCTGCTCCTTTACATACTTTTACATCATGCAATGATGACCTAAACTTCTTACTTATGCATATGTGATCAATCTGATTCTCAGTTCTGTGGTCTGGTGATATCCATGTTGCTTTATGTATTCTTTTATGTATAAATATGCTTCCTCCTATAGCTAGTTGCTTTGAAGTACAGAAGTTAGTTAATAGTTCCCCATTCTCGTTCATCATACCTAATCCATGATTTCTTCAACGCCGGTTGTTATGATTAAAATTCATAACGATTGTGTCGGTATAATAGGTAGCGACAGGGCTCCTTGTTTGTTTATTTTATACAGAGTCACTTAATTAATACAGGAAGTGACGTCATGCCGATATGGTTGTTTGGCAGACGTGAAACTAAAAAAGCAGAAGTGAAGAGATTGTCTGCTGGCTAGGTCTTATACCATTGTGTGTCATGGCGAGTGGACGCATGTGTTTGAGCTTTTGACTTTTAAAGTATATCCCTGAGTTATTCCATCATTAATACATCAAGATCTTCTGTGAGGTGTATCTAGTTATCTGCATTTACAGGAAGTATAGCTTCTCAGTATCGAATGTGAATATATATTAAAAATGTTAAAAATGAAAAGGACAGCGTTCCAGACATGAACGGACTGCCTAAAGTTATATGGACGACTGCATAAAATATGCCATTTGTATATTGGCCTGAACTGTATTGAATTTGGAGCAGTGTCACAGTCTTAATAAAAATGTATACCGTCCATTGTGGCTCAAATAATTCTGAGTGATGTTGGCTTATTTCGGTGTGTGATACGTCTACTACCCTAGAAGTGAATTTGGCCACAGGAACCATCCTGTCACTAAATATTAACATTAACAATATAAAAGACATGTAACACCGGTGTTGTCTGTACCTATTTTCGCGTTTAAGTTCCCCATCAAAATTGTAATGTCCTTTCTTTTCGTCCAAGACATTTTGTAATCTGGTGTAAAAGCCATTTTGTAATCTGGTGTAAAAGTCTTCTTTCTCAGATTCTTCTTTATAATTTGTTGGTGCATAAAATTGGATGATGTTTATATTTACTTTCTTTTTGGCTGATTTAAACCTTGCTGTTATAACTCTGGGTCCCATTGCTTCCCATTCTATAAGTGCCTTCTGTGCTTCCCTAGACAGCATTAGAGCCACTCCTTCACTCTGGTGGGCTCTTTCCTCCTCGTGTCCTGAGGACAACACCATTTCTCCTGTGATCAATCTCCTCCTCTCTATTCCCTTCCACCGTGTCTCACAAAGACCCAGGATATCAATCCTGTAATTTGTCGTTTCTGCTGCTACCTGTGCAGTTTTCCCTTGTTCACATAGAGTGTGAACATTCCAGGGGCCAATCCTGAGATTTTCCTAGACGAAAAAAGGTTAGTCGGCAACCGACTCCTTTCGGCTTTCTCTGGGTTGCTTCATGCGCCTCCTTTCCAGAGGACCTTCTTCTGTCTTGGGTGGCTGCGTTGATTTATATTCTGTATTTGACTTGTCCATGTTTGTTGAAGTTTTTGTGGTAAAAAGTACCACATGCCCAACCCTCAGTCGCTTTTTACTACATGCATGGTAGGGCACAGTGTTACTATTCTTTGCTCCCCTTTTGGGCCCCGGTAACACACAGGTGAAGATTTCATTCATTCATTCATAACCTTCCACTCCCAAAGGAGCATAGGCCTTCAACAAACACATGCCAAGTCCTCCTGTCATGTGCCATCATCTCGAGCTCTTTCCATGTTCTCATTATTTTCACCTCTGTTTCCAGCTCTCTTCTCCGTATGCTTCTTGGTCTACCTCTGCCTCTCTTTCCCTGGGGGTTCCAGAACAAGGACTGCCTTGTAATGCTATCAACAGGTTTCCTCAATGTGTTTCCTATCCATCGCCATCATCGTCTTCTCATCTCTTGTTCCACTGGCACTTGTCTAGTTCTTGTCCTCAGTTCCACATTGGTAACCTTGTCATACCATTTTAATCCTTCTATTCTACGCAAGCACCCATTTATGAAAGTCTAGCTTTTTGGCTGTTGTCTGTGTTGTTCTCCATGTCTCAGAGCCATACAATAAGACTGACTTCACATTTGAGTTGAAGATTCTTATTTTCGTGTTGGATCCGATTTCTCTTGATCTCCATATATTTGTTGAAGTTTTTTGTGGTTTAAATTTTTTTACAGGATGGGGTAACCAGCTTCATGCCCAACCCTCCTTAGTCGCTTTCTACAACATGCATGGAAGGGAACAGTGTTACTATTCTTTGCTCCCCTTTCGGGCCCCGGTAACACATGGGTGAAGATTTCATTAGTCCTGTAAATTTTATGAACTTCTAGCCATACATTAATTCCAGTCATTCATCACCCTTTTGCTTGTTACGGAGCATGGAGCTACCACTACTGCTTCCCCCCTTTTCCCTTGCAGGAAGCCTGCATCAAAACACTTGCTGCTCCAGCAGTAGTGGTTTGTTTGAGCAGTTTTGCTTTACATGACAATGTTGCTAGGCTCATGCACAGCATCACATTAGTTGCCTGTTATGCCTGAGGGAGCAGTATAACTATTCTTTCTATGTTAGCTCAGAGACCCCTGGGAAACACAGGGTGTACATGAATTTGGAATATATAAATATTTGTCATTAGGGGAGTACAAATAGAAAGATAAGCCACACAGTGTTGAAATTATAGTTCTCAGTTTTACCATTGGAACTGTTTGTTTTAACTTTTCACTAAAACTATAGTATATTATTTAAAAATAAAATATTTTAAACCACTTAGAAGAATTAGAACTAAATGCCATTTGTTTGTTTTTAGAACATTAAGGCGTTGCTGAAGATGCGTTACAGCCAGTCACCAAATATCAGTATTATAGTACATAGGCTGCGGAAGACGCTGCTGTTAGAAGAGTTTGATGTTCACAAACATCTGTTAAAGAAGGAGGCGGTAAGTGGTCACTGGAGATGGATTATGGTCTAAACATGTATCATGTTTTGTATTATTGTGATGACTTTACTTCAAAATGGTAGGTCTGAAACCAGTGATAAGTGACTAAAGATATTCATCATGTGCAGCAAGTAACAGAAAAATTTAGAAATGTCATGTTATCCCCTTATTTGTTCAGTGATTCTGTATATGTAAGTTTAATTTATTGACTACTAAGTTATAAGAACTGCAGTGTATCATTCATGGAGGTCGCTTTAATGGTCCAAAAAGTCAATATGATCATCTTTATTATAGTGACACAATGAGTCTGCATAATGTCTTACATTCTGTTTTACAGATCTTTCATAGCATTTCCTGTCGTTGTGCGTGCATTGGCTCATACACTTAGAATGACCTGTTTCTCAGAACTGGTGTTAGCCATCTGAAATTAATAAAATGCCTAATGCAGATTGTTGGGGTAAAAAAAAGACTTTCAAACCACACTGTTTAAACTTTTGAGCATTGTTCATAGTTCTGTTCTGTATGTTCCTTTACACAACTATGTCAGCTCAATAGATTGACTGTGACTTACAGTCAGCAGTGTTCGAGTTCATCAAGGTTATCACTCATAGTTGACTGATGTGGACTTCCAGTCGGTAGTATTCTAGTTCTTTAAGGGTGCAACTCTTAGTATTGTCTTCTTCATTCTTGTGTCATTATAATGCTGTCTCTTCGTTGCCTGGAATGTTGCAATGGGCTGGTATCCACTGGACTGTGCACGTGTTAAAGCATTTGGCCAGTCTTTCAAGTGAGTTTATCAGATCTTTCAATCCTTTAACATGGTGGCTCTTCAGGGTTGTTATTACTGCTGTAAAGATCACTCTGTTTTTCTGCATGTACTTTGTACTCAATAAGAGTTTCTGCTGCCCATTTCAGGGCCTCTGCTTCAGCATTGAAGTTATTGCTGTATTTGCCAGTGGCAATTGCCATAGAGTGAATTCTATTCTTTAATTTAATGAGGATGCCATCTCACCCATTTTCTATTGCATTTGTTTGGCCGAACCATCATTATATGCATATGTCCAGCGCTTTGCTGGAAATTTTTGGTCAGTAGTTTGCTATACACTTTCTTTCAGGTTCTGTCTGAATTCCTTTACTTTCAATTCCTGGAATATCAAATTTTAGATCAGGAAAGCACCTTTTCCATAGTGGGATAATTGAGCTTGGTGGTATTTTCTTTGCGATTGAGTTTGCTAGCATGGTATCTTTGTTAATCTTTTCTTTTGCATGGGCAACAAAATTAAGGTAGTAGTATACCCAGAAAAGGTTAAAAAAAAATAAAAATCCAACAATTTTCATTTTCACGCTTTAAATCATCGTCAACATGTTCTTGTACTAAAAATAATTCATAGAAGCTTAGAGATACTCTGGTTTGATAGGAATCAGTGTTTTTCTACACACACCCCCTTGAGTGATTTGCATAGCAACCAATGTTTATAGTTGGTTACCATGTGAATAATGACCCAACATGAAGGTGCGTAATTGTAAAACTGCGAAATTATAATTATACTGAGGCAACAGGAAAAAGATATTTATAATTTTTCCACGGGGAATCACTCAATGATTTCTTATGAATTTTTCAAAAGTGTGTGTCTAGAAAGCTTTGATCGTAAATTTCAACATTTGTTACATGCATTGTGCATTTTCACCAACATCAACTCTATTTATTGCTAGTTTTATACTGATTCTGTATAATAGTAGTTAGCAGAGCTTCTTTTGTTCACAATGGGAAATAAGACAAAGACTGGGAGGCGTGTACACCAACAAACCGTTGCCTGAAAATGAGACACCTATTGTCGATAGTGACGCTATAAAGCCTCTGTGTTCCTCAGCAAAGAAAATAAAGGTCCAAGAAAGTGAAGGACAAGCTAAAAATGACAACAGAGGAAATGGGTTTATCCTTATGGATGTAAAACTACTGTTTGGGTTTTTATGCGCTAACTTTAGATGTGACAAATGTTATCAGTACTCACTGACCTGTGAGATCGTCGAAGAGACTCGGAATGGCTTTTGTCATGAAATCAGTATCAAGTGCACAAACTGTGGCGAATGGAATGCCAATTTCAATACTTCTGATGTTTCATCTTCAGCTACTCACAAACAAAGAAGTAAATGTGCGAATGGTGGCATTTGTGCGTTCTATTGGGAAAGACCACAGTGCATTGCAGAATTTTTCGATATACATGAACACAAGTCAACCCATGGCAAAGAAAGCATACAGGAGAACGCTGCACAGGATCTATTCAGCAAGTAAGGACATTGCAATGGAAAGACCCTGAGAGCACTGAAAAGGGGATTCATAGACACTGCAGCTGCAGTAGAAGGAGACCTTTATTCAACAGGAGCTCATTAAACTTCATTTTATGAGTTCTTTTTCTGTTTTTCTTTGTTTTCTTGGATTTGTCTTTTTAGCATAATTGGTGATCTTTGAAACAAGATATCTCTGGATCTGTACATTCAATTGACATGAAAATTAACACAGTTGGTTGTCATATAAACTTACAGATTCTGACCTAAAATGGATACCATTGAATTCAAAGTTTTAGTTTTATGACCATCATGCATATATAATGAGGCACAAATATCAAACATTTAGGAAATATAAATTTTGAAAATTCATTAAAAATTAACCTTTCTGTCAATCTCTTTCATTTTAGTTCATGACCTCACGCTATATATAATGATTCAATTTCCCAAGTTTCAGTCAGATCCTTGTACAAATAACATAGTTATGATGTTTTAAAAAGGTGTATAATTTATTCACTACGGCGGCCATATTGGATAGCTAATTTGCATAATTAATGAGGTCATTATGTGGACAAACATTTTAAGTCCATACTAACACTATACCCATGGTTGTTTGATTCTGAAAGGAAAATTTGAGTTTTTTACCCTATCAACGTATCCTACTACCTTAAACTCAGGGGGAGCCCTGCAACAAAACAATTTAGCGACAACTTATGAAATGGCTAAAACAACAATAAAAGCCACATTCAAGTCCAAATAGGACAGAGAACACCCAGGTCACATAAAAGATGATGCCTATCACTAGCTATCTAGGCGAGACAAGGTCATCATTTTTCGCTTATGTACTAGTCACAATAGGTTGAGGTACCATCTAAATCACAAGTACAGGATTAGTTCAACAGATCTCTGCTCCTGTGGCACCAGCCCCATGACAGCTGAACATCTGCTGCAGTTCTGCCCAACTTACAGCATTGAACGGAGTGGCATATGGCAACAACCCACTATTCTCCATGAAAAACTGTTTGGAGATGTCAGGAACCTTGAGCTGACTACTGCCTTTATTAGAGTCATTAATGTAGGTCTGAGGGCGAACAAAGAAGAAGAAGAAGAATAACGCTGTCTCTATCTTGCTGGCTTTCAAAATTCTGCAGTTGTAATTATGTGAAGTTTTCCTTCCGTTTATTTCTTCTTCTATTGCTTCCTCAGATCTGGTCACTGTAAGATATTCTGACATACCACTTAAAGTAATAATGTTGTGTATTATTCATTATTGGAGTGTTAATCATCATCATCATTTTCCTTTATGCTTTGTATGGAGCATGGAGTTACCACTTCAGCTGGCCCCCTTTGTTTCGCATGATGATGTTGCTAGCCCCATTCTTCTTCTTTGATCCTTAGCTGCCGACCGTCAAAGCAGTCAGTGGCCATCACGCCTAGTGGCGTCTTGTAGGGCAACAACACATTGATTCCACTTTGCTCGGTCAGCGGCCATCCTTCGTACAGTGCCCCAACTCTGGTTCATTCTTTGCATCTCAGCCTCCACAGTCCTCCGCCAAGTTGTTTTTGGTCGGCCTCTCTTTCGTTTTCCTTCAGGGGTCCAAAGCATAGCTGTTCTTGTGATGGTATCAGGGTCTCTTCTGAGGACATGGCCAACCCAGCTCCAGTGTCTGCCAGCTATCATGGTGTGCATGTCCTCTTGCTTGCTCCGAGTAAGCAGATCTTGGTTGGTGATGGGATTCGGTGAATTTTTCTTAGGCATGTTGTGTGAAAAGAGGACAATTTCGACATTTCCTTCTCTGTAACTCTCCAGCATTCTGCACCATAGAGAAGCACAGAAAGCACACAGCTCTGATATAATCTTAGTCTGAAGGTCATTCAATGATTGCTAGCCCCATACACAACATTATATATGTCACCTTGATGACATTCTTGAGGTAGCTTGGAAAAAGATTTTAAAGGATTAAAGATGACATGGAAAGACTGTGAACAAATGGCCCAGGACAGGAATTCTTGGCTTGAATTTGAGCTGAAGGGTCATTAATAAATGAAGTGTCAGTCAATTATTGCTCTTGGCATCTTCGGTCTACATTCTTTCAGTCATTTTGTCTATCTACTACTTTCTCAAGAGGGAGTTTTTCATCCAGTATCTTTTTTATGTTGATTGCATTACAAGGCAGTCCTTGTTCTGGAATCCCCAGAAAAAAAGAGAGACAGAGATAGATTAAAAAATACATGGAGAAGAGAGCTGAGACAGAAGTGAAAATGATGAGGAAGACATGGAAAGAACTTAAGCTGATGGCACGTGACAAGAAGACTGCATGTGTTTACTATACTCCTTGGGGAGCTATAGGGTATAGATTGATTGATTGATCTTTTCTATTTGTCTTAGTTTCTCTACTTCATGCAGTCCTTAGTTTTCTCCACCTCTCTCACCCTGATAATTATATATCAGTGTCTGATGAATTAAGCTACATGTCAGTTCCAGAATGATAATTGATCTTCACATCTTTTATGTGCATTTTGCCATCACTTCTTTTTTATTATTTTCAATCTGAACAAAACAGAATTATAACCATTTTATTACATTGTAAATAAATCCCCACTAATCAATGTTCTCACAGGACTGGATTATTGGTTGGATAACTTAATGAGTAATGTTCCTGAAGTGGCCATGTGTTATCATGTCAACGGATTTGTGCAAGTCATGTGACTAAAATACTATTAAGAATTATCATTAGATGAGTGAGAAGTACAATAAAACCAGAATTTGGTACTGGCAACAAACATCAACTGTGAGAATTACCAACCAGTTAAGAAAGTTTCAGCAGATAAAATGGGGTGCATGGCAGGGATGTGTGCTGTAACCTCAGTTTTTCTATCTGTGCAGTGAAAATGTAATGAGATCCATATAGGACATGCCTGGAATATCATTTTGTGGACATAATATAAACAGCTTGAGATACACTGATGATACAGTTTTAACAGCAAAAAGAGATAAAGAATTACAGAAAATGATTGATATGATAATGACAGAAAGTAAAAATAAAGGCCTTTGTCTGAATAGCATGAAAGTTAGAAGTAGTTTTTATCCTGTTTTGAAAAATTAAGGTACAGAATATGCAAATGGATTTGAAAAATTACTAAGAAAAAGGAAGTTTGGTTAAACCCGAGTATCTACTTTCTTCTCAGTTCCTTGACAAAGCATGCAGTGGTTATCATGCCTGGTGGAGCATTGTAGGGCAGCAATAAATGCTGTCCACTTTGATTTTGGTCAGCCTGTCTGTCACCTTCGTTCCTGGATCCATAGCATAGCATTTCTAGTGGGGGTTTCATCTGAGGACATGACGAGACCAATTCCTATATCTTCCTGCTATGATGGTGTGCATTTAAGCTCACTCAGCAACATATGATATACTTTGTTCATCTTTTCGTATGTCTTAGTGGTAATAAAGCAACAGCTAATAAAGACAAATATGTGCAGACTCTGTGCTATGTTTCAAACATGCTGACTGTCTGAAACACATAAGAGAAAGGTCACAGTGTTTGTTTTTTTTTTCTGTTTCTGGACTCTACTAAGTCACTAGAATTTTGTATTCTTTACTCTGAAACTAGTATTTTTTTCCACATTCGTATTTTTGTCCGTGCTGTGAGTAGATATGCACCTAGTAGTACCCGGGGGTCTGTGAGTAGACAAATAGAGAATGTCTACTTTTTCCTTAGGTAGGGTATAAGAGTCGACCAATATGAGATTGTGCATGGACTGGCAACCTCAATGTGTAAAATAAATAGCTACAGAAACCACCACTACAGGAACACATGACTGCTTTAGGCCAGGCCATGCTTGCTGGGGACCTGCAGCAAGGATGGCTTCATACTTTATATGGAACAAAACAAAAGAAAAAAGGCAAACGAGTAGATGTGTTATATGAAATCAGACAGTGCTGAAAATAATAAGAAAATAATTAACAATCCATTCTTTCTCTTCTCTTCCCCCCCCCCCCCCCCCCCCCCCCCCCCCCCCGTTGTACAGAATGTATAAAATATGTAACATTTTTTTTAAATATTCAGAGGTTGTATCTTTTATATTATCGTTATTTGTCTGGATAACAGTATTGATCAGGTTTCACTGAAATTGCTTTTCACAGACAAAATGTTTAGTCAGTGCTAACACACGGAGGGATTCTTTTACAGAAAAAATGTACATGAATCTTATTCGGCACAGGTAAGCTAGCAAAGATTGCACTTGATGTTATAAACTATGGGTTAGAGCACTCTCGTCAGTTTCCAAGCTCTGCACGACATTATGAAATATAGGTTACAGCAGTCTTCTCCTAGTTCCATCTGAAGCATAAGGCACAAAGCTCCGTTTTCTCTTTTGTGTCTCTATGTGATGATTATTCTTTATACTTCTCTAGCCCTTTCCTTTCCCTGTTTCCCCTGTGGGTTTCATAACAGGGCAGTGTGAAGGTATCAGTTTTTATGAATTCTCTGTACATCCTGTAGTCGTCTGCCTGTTCTACTTCTGATTTTGTCTGTGATGTTGCCAGTCTCATGCATTTGGTGATCTCTGCACTAGATATATTTTTGTTCCCATCTTGTACAGGTAATTCTTGTTAGGCATTGTCCCTCAAATCCCTTTTTTAGGTGTTTATTATATTTGCTCATTTTCATTGTTCCCAATTCATGTTGCAAGATTGGATTTGTATATATTGACTTCAGTCCGCACTTCATATTTATAATTTCTGCATGTTAACCAGTGACGTAACAGTCACCTCTGTCATGCTGTGTTTTTTTCAGAAGTATGTTACTTTCTCATTTTCTTCGATATCCTCTTTTTTCCACTTCTCTATAGAGATTAATTACATGCCCACACTGTTAATCTATGGGATTCACCCTTACAAGATGTCCACACTGATTGATTTGGTTACTCTCAGTTTATTCCTTCACTATTTTTGTTCCAGTGACAGCCTCACATTGTCATTTCTCACTATGTCTTTTTTTTAAAAATGTTTTCTGAACTGCTTTTCTTACACATCTAATTTTGCAAGTGGTAATTATTGTATTTCCTGTTGCTTGACTAATGTCCTGTCATGCATTTATTGCAAAATGTTGGTATAAATATTGTATTGATATTTATGTATGTATTTTGTGTTGCTTTTTTTTTTTTTAAAGTAATTTTAATCTGGCTGTTCAGATTTGAGGGGAGCTGATGGGTCACTGTAGTGTTGAATTCTTATTTTAATCTCTGTGTATAATCTTTCATCTGTGGTGAATATACAGCCTTGATGCCAAGGTATTTAAACTGCTTCATTTGTTTTAGTTCAGTATTACCAACTTTGCTATTCATCCATTAAATCAGTCTCCTTACTCGCCAATTCAATACTTGTGCTTTTTTTTAAAAACTGTTGACACATAATAGTCAAACAGTAAACGTGTTGAAAATATATCTTATTAAATTAGGTTCTATGTACTAGATCATTTACAAGAAGATTAACTGACCATTTCCAAAAAAAAATAAAAAAGTGACATTAAAAAGAAGCAATTATATTTATTAACTTTAGTGAACACTGTAATAGATTCTGAATATATATATATATAGTATTTTTTTTTTAATTTCCAGTTTTGCAGCTAGTATTGAAGTCAGCCAGTGCATAGCTCTTGAAACTGCAGAAAGCAAACCAAAGCATATGGAATCCGTATTAGGGACATCAGAGGTACAGTATGTGAAACTATTATGTGAATATTCTGAGCACATGCTAGTACTAGGTTCTTGAACTTGAAGTTCATAGCTCTTGTGTACCTGACCTGCCTCTGATTTATTCTTCATTTCCCTTTTTGCTGCTTATGGAGCATGGGGCTATCACTTCAGCTGGTTCGTTTGCAGGAAGCCTGCATTAAGGTTTTTATTTGATTTTTCAGCTGTGGTTTCTGTAGCAGTGTGTTCTACATGATGAGGTTACCAGCCACATATTAGTTGCATTTTATGACATTTTCTGAGGGAGCCGTAGTCCTATACTGTCTTTGGGTCCTCAGATACCCCCTGGGTATGATTTTCTTAGCTTTAAATGTTCCATTTCTATTGGCTTTGGAATTCTGGGCTTCCTAGAGCATCCACCTGATGTTTTTAAAGTTGCATAGTCACATGATTTGCCAAGTTTCAAGTTAAAATGTGAAAAATATGATGCAGTCTGTAGCTTATTGAGCATAAACAAATTCATGTCACTCATTACTTTTGAAACTGTTTTATGTTGTTTGACCACACATTGAATAAAACGTCTGGAATAATTCTTGACTTTTCTGAAGGATCTGAAAGGCTTCCATCATGAAACCCTATGGAAGTTTGAGGACATTAGCATGCTGATTGACAGTGACTTGCCCATTTTTGGCAGTGGTGATAGCAGACGACCTTGTATTAGCTTGAGACTTAGAGATGCTCGGTCCCCACCAATCAATGTTCTCACAGGACTGGATTATTGGTTGGATAACTTAATGAGTAATGTTCCTGAAGTGGCCATGTGTTATCATGTCAACGGATTTGTGCAAGTAAAGTCTTTGTGTTGTGGTTTTTATGTAACTGATTTATCACTATGAAAATTAAGGCTGCTCATGACAATTGTGGGGGGGAGGGGGGGGCCCTCGGCTCTGAAGAGACAAAGAAAGAATAGGCCTACTGCATCCTCAGGCATGTCATACGAGGTGACTAATATAAGGTAGTGTATGGAGCGGGCAACCTCATTATGTAAAACAAATTACTACAGGAACCACTGCTGCAAGAGTACGTGACTGCTTTGTGCAGGCTTCCTGCAGGACCAGCTTCAGTGGATGGCTGCATGCTTCATAAGGAGCATAAAGAAAAATGATGATGAGTGACGTGGCATAATTGGCTTATAACATTTAAAAATTAGAAACGCAGCAGCTTAACTTGGAACAGGCGAGCAGTGACCTGTCTAGCAGCTTAACTTGGAACAGGCGAGCAGTGACCTGTCTAGCAGCTTAACTTGGAACAGGCGAGCAGTGACCTGTCTAGCAGCTTAACTTGGAACAGGCGAGCAGTGACCTGTCTAGCAGCTTAACTTGGAACAGGCGAGCAGTAACTTGGAACAGGCGAGCAGTGACCTGTCTAGCAACTTAACTTGGAACAGGCGAGCAGTGACATGTCTAGCAGCAGCTTAACTTGGAAGAGGCGAGCAGTGACGAGCTTGACAGGTCAGTGACCTGTCTAGCAGCTTAACTTGGAACAGGCGAGCAGTGACCTGTCTAGCAGCTTAACTTGGAATCAGGCGAGCAGTGACCTGTCTAGCAGCAGGCGAGCAGTACCTGTCTACTTGGAACAGGCGAGCAGTGACCTGTCTAGCAACTTAACTTGGAACAGGCGAGCAGTGACATGTCTAGCAGCAGCTTAACTTGGAACAGGCGAGCAGTGACCTGTCTAGCAGCTTAACTTGGAACAGGCGAGCAGTGACCTGTCTAGCAGCTTAACTTGGAACAGGCAAGCAGTGACCTGTCTAGCAGCTTAACTTGGAACAGGCGAGCAGTGACCTGTCTAGCAGCTTAACTTGGAACAGGCGAGCAGTGACCTGTCTAGCAGCTTAACTTGGAACAGGCGAGCAGTGACCTGTCTAGCAGCTTAACTTGGAACAGGCGAGCAGTGACCTGTCTAGCAGCTTAACTTGGAACAGGCGAGCAGTGACCTGTCTAGCAGCTTAACTTGGAACAGGCGAGCAGTGACCTGTCTAGCAGCAGCTTAACTTGGAACAGGCGAGCAGTGACCTGTCTAGCAGCTTAACTTGGAACAGGCGAGCAGTGACCTGTCTAGCAGCTTAACTTGGAACAGGCGAGCAGTGACATGTCTAGCAGCAGCTTAACTTGGAACAGGCGAGCAGTGACAGCAGCTTAACTTGGAACAGGCGAGCAGTGACCTGTCTAGCAGCTTAACTTGGAACAGGCGAGCAGTGACCTGTCTAGCAGCAGCTTAACTTGGAACAGGCGAGCAGTGACCTGTCTAGCAGCTTAACTTGGAACAGGCGAGCAGTGACCTGTCTAGCAGCTTAACTTGGAACAGGCGAGCAATGACCTGTCTAGCAGCTTAACTTGGAACAGGCGAGCAGTGACCTGTCTAGCAGCTTAACTTGGAACAGGCAAGCAGTGACCTGTCTAGCAGCTTAACTTGGAACAGGCGAGCAGTGACCTGTCTAGCAGCTTAACTTGGAACAGGCAAACAGTGACCTGTCTTAGTGAAATTAGTTACGTTGTTATGGAACTTTGAAGGTTTTCTCCCAGGAAAATAAAATTATGCTGTTAAAAATGTAAAATCTGACCTTCTCTGTGGTTCAGAAACATGTCCAGCTACAGACCTTCACCACTGGATGCCTCTGCCGCATTTCTATGATGCAATAACAAAAGCAGACGTGAAACCAGACATCAATAGATGTAGCTGGAAATTGAAGTAAGAAGGTGAAGATTTATGGGAAATATCCTCAGGACACAACCAGCCAATGTAACTAGACATGCCTTTGACTGGAACATAAGGGGAAGAGAAGAGTGGTGGGGCTAAATAAGAGCCTGAAGAAAAGGGGTATGAGGAAACCAAGGCAACTCATGGAACATCATGGGCATAACTAAAAATGGCACAGAATAGAAATTGGTTAGCGAGCAGCAATCAACGCTATTGTGACAGGAGTTGCGACGATATTAGGTGAGAGAAGTACACATTAATAATGAAAGTAATAGACATAGTAGTTTATACAAGTTTTAGTAATGCATTAGTTCTTTCATAAGGAAAATAAAACAGATTATGATAAAACATAGAAAAAAGTAAGCCATATTCATAACGTCATTGTTAGTCATATGCAGATTACAAGTGATGAAACTGTTGGACATCTCTTTTCCAAGATCAAATGTGACAGGCCCAAAACACTTTCTACGGTTGAAAACATTAGTTTTTACACCCAAACATCACTGCAAGATGCTATAAATTTGCCCCAGTGATCATAGCAATTTCATTGCTTTAAAATCATATCCCGAGTACATGATGACATCTACCACCTAACAATTAATGCAGTGTGGGTAAATTAACAAGTCAGATATGAATGACGTGCTGAATAGTCACATCATGCATTTTGTGTGGGAAATATTTCCTAGTACATTTTTGCCAAACTAGAACACTGTAAAGAATATTTTGTTGTTAGTAAATTTTAATCGACTATACTGGTTAGAATTAATGTATTGTGAAAAATTTCTTTCATGATTCAGTTTTAACTGGTATGTAATGCACATTTTTTTTTATTCTGTTAAGCTAATTTTTTTTTTTTTTTTTTTGCGTACGCCCACTAATACTCGAGGCGAAATCTCAGGTTATTATTTTATGTCTAACCTGACATTGATTTTACGTGAGTATCCCTTTATTTCTTGTACAGAGACAGGTGTCCCTCGCCATTCAGGCAAATACTCGCCGATTTCGGAGGTACCCATTGCAGCTGGGTCGGCTCAGGAGCCGCCAGTCCCTGGTCGACGACACTCCTTCAAATGTTCTCGCCAGGTCTCGAGTTAATCCAGTCCAAATCCCGGTCGACGAAAAATCCTCAAATGCCGTCGCCCGGGTTTGATCCTGTATCACCCGGTCGCCAGAGCGGTGTTGTAACCACTACGCTAGCACGGCTCCCGTTGTTTTGTTAAATGCTGAGCCATTTAGACTTTTCTGATTTACATCAGTAAAGGTTTACTTTCTTGCTCGTTTTGACACAGGCCAGTGTCTGTTAATTTCTTTTAGAGGAGATAATGAGTGAGGATAGAATAAGATTCCTTGTCGACAATTATAACAGTGGAAGAGCACAAGACAATGACAGTGTCTGGGTATGTGCTTCTGCCAGACTCTTTCACGGGAAATGAATAGGATTCCTGATGAGTGGTGTATAGAATGAATGTTGCTGATAATGAGCATAATTAATCATGCACAGACTTTAACCCCTTAGAGAAGCTTGAAGATGAAAAGGCCAAGTAACACATGGGAAAAGAATTTTGTTACAGAACCGAAGGATTGGAATGTGTGCTTGGAGAGAAGCTTACAAGCTGACAACTGATGTCAGTGGAGATGTATAGTCACTGACCTGTGCAGCCAAAGAAATCCACTGGTTGTTTCATTTAAACAGACTCAGGTTTGTGATCCAGAGTTTCGGGTTTTTGGTTCAGTCAGACAGTTAAGAAACATGTTAATATTTAACGTGATTCACTTCTTGATATCACATTGGCAAGTTCAGTATATGCAGAGCCGACTCTTGAGTTGTGCGAGTAGTGCAGCTGCACTGGCCGACGGCATAGGGGAGGTGCCGAAACGTATTAAAAAATAATAAAAATATGAAAGTTCTACAAAAACAAAAAAGATGAAACATAAAATTTAACCGTATATAACTATTTGCTTATATGGAAGTGGGCACTTTCGAGCCCTCACACAAACCTGAAATATCCATAGGGTCAGCTCTGAGTATACATCTTAAATCAAATTGGCAAGCTAATTAATTTTTTTTTAAAGTTCATTATTGAGACTAATATTATTTTTCCCCTCCACATTGTTTAGAAATACGAAGTGATGAGAACGGAAGACATCCCAAATCTGGAAAATTCAAGTTTTGATCCAAATGAAGTCCTTGACATTGCCCAGAATCTCATGTCCTTCATCAAGAGGCAAGCTGCAGTGGAAGGGCACACATATTGGTTGTATAAAAGTAAGTTCTCTATTGGCTATTTGTTAACAGTTGTTCTAAAGGGATCTGTGTTTAGTTTACTTGAAATATTTTTAATAGCAATAGCTTAGCCATTAGATGATACATCTTATGTATGTCTTATTTCATCATAACAGTATTGTATTTATTTATTCTTGTCTTTTTTTTTTTAGCTCATGGTGAAACATTTCATTTTAACACTAAAGTAGCCTGCTTCCTCTTTATTGTATGCATACAGGAAGTAATTCTATGAAATTAAAAAAAAAAAATGACAACCGCAATTTAATCTGTAGATGAAAAAAAATGTGAAAAGATGTTTAATAACATTTGAATTATTAAATAATTGTATCACTTTAATTCTTTTATTGTAAATTTTATCTTTAGCGTTTATTTTTTCTGTTGTCTTCCTTGTGGATTTCCCAGCCCCTTGGACAGCCAGCCTCTCCTTAGTCTCCTTTTATGGCATGAGTGCATTGTTCAAATTCTTCTTTTGTCTCACCAGAGAACCCAAAAACACACAGGGCATTCTTTTAAAAAAATAATTTTTTTTTAACAATTCTATCTGCATTTTAAAAACAAATTGATAATAAACTGGGTGTTACTTAACTCTTTCAGTCCCAAGCAAAAAAGTGGGTTTGGCCCAAACAAAAATGGCCATACCAGTATGTTTTTATTGTTTTTGTTTGGAAATAATTATTTTAAATGTTTATATTCATAAATAACAAAAGTCCATAATGGATGGCTATACTTTAAGAAAATAGCGTTTTTGAGTTGTCAAAATTAGAAAACAGCCCTAGAAAGGATCAAGAGATACGAAAGCCAGTATACTGTTGATTGGGCCAAATGGGTCTAGCGGCAAGTACAGTATACTGGCTATTGGGGGTTAAAGAGTTAAATCAATCAATACCCTTTAGCTCCCCAAGGAGCATAGGCCTTCAACAAACACATGCCAAGTGTTACTTAAATGGAATTGGGTAATATTGAATAAAATTGTTTTGTCTGACATTGAATAAAGTTGTTTTGTCTACATGAAATATAATGTGATTTTTTAATGTTATCATTACTGTCTTCATGTGGTTAAGGTGAAAGTGATGAAACAGTCAAGCTGTATGATCTGACCGATTACTGCAAGAATGAGATATCAGCAGGGGACAACCCATTCACTGTTCCTGTTGGTTTACTGTGCCATCGAGTTGGTAGAAATCTGAAAAGAACAAACCAAAGAAGGACAGCCGATGCAAGAGCCATGTTTGAAAACTGTTTAAGACTGCTAGATGAAAATAAACATGCTCAGGTAGATTTTAGGTTGTTGCTGGATACAATTAATTATTGGACCAAGTTTTAAAAACCTTTTCAAAATTCTGTGTCTCAGTTGCACTGAGTTTATTTTTTTGTTTTGTGTGTGACATGTTTTTGTATTTGAGAACAGAGCAGATACAATGACATTTGATGAAAATTTGAAATGCCTTCCTCATTATATCATTATTTATTCTCACTTCTTTTGGATCATGTCATCTTCATGACTGATCTTGCTCAATTTAGTCATTAATTTTAAGTACTTCCCATTTCTCTGTGCTCCCTTTTATTTATCTTCTGTGTTTTCTTAGGCCTTCCCTTTCTTTTGTTCTTTTTCAAGGACATAGGAGGGTGCTATTTTTTGCTTATTTTCCAGGTCTTGCCCCATTTATTTCATACAAGTTAACATTTGACTTCCATACATTAAGTTTGATTTGTAATTTATTTGTTATCTCCACTTGTTATCCATTCCTGTTTTTCAAACTATGGTACATTTTGCAGGTGTGTGCTGAAGCCCATTTCCATCTGAGTGACTTGTGGGTACCTGACAAGTCCATGAATGATGTCTGGCAAGAGAAAGGCAGAATTTCAGATCCAGTGAGTTTTTTCTATTGGAGAAATAATAATACTGTTTTTTGTTGTTGTAATTATACTTGTGTTATGCCCTTCCCCCCTTTTTTTCACTACCCTTATCATTCTGAGCTTTTGAAGTTCTTTGCTAAAAACACAAGTTCTCTTGCCTCATGGCAAAGTTCCCAGATTCTAGGTCCAAAACGCAGTTGTTTCACGCTCCAGTCTACCCAGATGTAAATGAGCACCTGACTTGTTCCTGTGTTAGGAAAGGCAAAGGCAGCGAGGAAGGGAACTGGTTACTCCACAGTTATACAGTGATATCAGTGAGACCTGGTGTGTTCACCCCAACTGGCAACAATTGTTTCCGTCTTTTGTAATGTCATTTTATTGGTCATTTAAAATTTTATTTTGTTTTGTTTCCGAGAATTAAAAGTTTAGAAATAAAACTTATTTGTGGAACGGCAGTTGTTGCTACTTGTTTTGACATTTGTTTCCATGTACATTTAATGGATATAAGTGAGGATATAACTATTTAAAAATTGGAAGTGAATTTTCAATCACAAACAAGTAGTTAAACATATTATTACCACTAGAACAGGTTATAATTGATCTATTTACTGCTTTACTTCAGCCCTCAGATTTGTATGATGAGGATGAGTCAGGCTCTGATGATAGCACAGGGTTGGAGCAGCAGGCTGGGAAAGCTGAATGCACCCAAGAAGCTAGCAAGAATCTGAAATGCCTGAAGCATGAAGAAGAGAAATCTGCGACAGAAAACAATCAAGAAAAAGAGGAAACTAGCAGTGCTGTGGCACTGAAAGAACTTTTTGTGCGAGGAATGATAAAACGGAAAGCATGGGATGTGGTCCATGCTTGTCACATAGCAGGAACAACAGATGAACGATGCAGAACAGCATTGAGTCACATACGTAAGGTATTGTATGAGTGGCAGCCTAGATATTTTAAGTCTTACTGTGACAAAGCAGTAGAAATTTAAGGTTTCAGTAGTATGCTGTAATTTTTATTAATGGAGCTTATTTTGCCGTAGTATGTTAACATTCATGTAGAACTTGCGACAATGACCAGACAAGTGTCAGTAAAAAAACGATAACGGGAGATGGATAGGACACATTGAGGAAACCTATTAAGGCAGTCCTTGTTCTGGAGTCCCCAGGGTAAGAAAAGCAGATGTGGACCAAAACACATGGAGAAGAGAACTAGAGATGGTTGGGGTACATAAACTCCAGTTAATCTTTTTCATGATTATGAAAATGATGAGGAAGACATTAAAAAAAACCTTGGATGATAGCATATGACAGGAGGACTTCGTATATGTATGTTGAAGATCTATGTTCTGTGGTAAGCTGAAAGGGTGATGATGATATTCATGCTTAGGTGAAATACAGGGGTCATTTTAAAGTTCATGTGCAGTTTCTAATACATATAACTTCTGTTGTATAGGTCATCGGTTTTCAACCTTTTTGAGTCCATGGCTCCCCTGACCAACTACATTCTTTCTGCGGCTCCCCTGTGGGATAACTGGTAAAAACTCTAGCAATGTTTCGACATTTAGCCTAACTTTTTTTTTTTGAGCAGGAGAGCTTTGGAAAGGCTTTTAAACAACGTAATTTAAAAAAAAATGCAATTGGGCAATCTGAAAAAAATTACACGTACAAGAAAAAATATACACAAAGTGCACTTTGAAAACCCTTACTATAAAAAAGAAAACGGCACAGATAAAGTAGTTTCTTTCTAACATTTTTTTATATTCTTGTCTGAAAATCATTCACTGATATACTGCACTCATGATTCAATCTCCATAACAAAAAACTTGTACAGTAAAACTAAAGAAAAAAATATGATGAATAAAGTACCAGTCACCTCAGTGTGAAACTTGAGCTTGCTTGTTGTTACATAGCTTGTCAAATCTTGGCACCAATTGAGATACAGCTACCCTCATTTCCTTCTCCACATCAAGTCTTGATCTGAACTTGGTTTTTATGACAGCCACTGCTGAAAACCCAGCCTCGCAGAGATAGGAGGTTGCAAAAGGAATTAATATCTTCAGTGCTTTCTTGCTCAAGCTTTTGAACTCCTGTTTTACTGAATACCAAAATTTTGGCAGTGCCATGGATGGAAACTTCGCTTGTAGTGAAGAGTCTGATGAAAGTTCTATCAGTTCTTCCTCTTCTGCAGTGCTGAAGTCCAAAGGAGCGTCACTACTGAAGGGATTTTGAACCCACTGAAACCTGTCACAGTTTTCAGGAAAGTATTTTTCAAAATGAAAACTGAGTTGAGATAAGTGTCCTTGAATTATAGAAACAATATCTGCGCTAAAATCTATTTCATTGTCTGTAATGAACTGCTGCAAACCTGGGAAGTAGTCCATTTCTCCTCCGTTGATTTTTCTCTCCAAAAGAAGAAGCTTCTTTTTGAAGGCCGAAACTTTGTCAATAAGTTGAATCAAATGAGTTTCACTTCCTTGCAGATACTTATTCAACGAGTTCAACTTTTCAAAAAGATCACAGAGGTATGCAACTGTTAACAGGAAGTCACTGTCCAGAAAGCACTTAGCACTGACATGGTTTTCTTCTTCAAGATAAGAATAGAGTTCCTGCTTAAGTTCAAAAATGCGCGATAATACATTTCCTATGGAAAGCCATCGAGTGCTGCTATAAAATAAGAGAGACGTATGCTCAGCACCCATTTCGTGACACATTTTACTGAAAAATCTAGCTCTATGAGGTCGAGTTTTAATAAAGTTCACCACATTTGTGACAGTTTGCAGGACTTCATTCAAATCAACACTCAAATGCTATGAAGCAAGTGCTTCCCTATGGATAATACAATGGGTCCAAAGAGCATCAGGAGCTTTGCCGCAGATGAGGGATTGTAGGCAACTGTAACAGCCCGACATTGAACGAGCACCATCGGTACACACACCAACACAATGAGCCCAGTCTATTTTATTTTCCGCCATGAAGTTGTCCACAATTTCAAATAAATCTTTGCCTGTCATACCTGCAATTATGTCCTTACAAAAAAGAAGATCTTCCACCATTTAGTTTTTTTCATCAACAAACCACACATAACAGATTAAATGAGCATCTCTATTGCTATCAGTGGCCTCATCAAGCTGCAAAGTAAAGTCCTTCCCCTCATTTTTCTATAATCTGTTCATTAAGACCCTCTCCTAAATCTTGAATTCGACGGCTGATTGTACTGTCCGACAAAGGAATGGGCAAAAGCAGTTTTCCCACGGACTCTTCAACCATAATGGACACAATATCGATAGCACACGGTAAAACGAGTTCTTCTGCAATCGTATGGGGTTTCTTACATTTTGCTACCCTGTATGCTACCTTGTAGGACGCTAGAAGAGCTTTACTCGAGATTGTCGCCTGCTTAGAAAATGCTGATTTTTGTTCTTTCATTTGACTCAGCTTTCTAAAGAAATATTCTCTTGGTTTGCCCACGTCACTCTTATGAACACTTTCTAAATGGCGCTTCAATTTGCTAGGCAGCATACATTCGACAGAGAGTACTTTGAAACACAAAACACACTGTGGACGCTCTTCATTGTTCACAAGAGTGCATGTGAAACCAAAATCTAAGTAACCTTCATCGTATTTTCTATACTTACATTTCCTTTCCTCATTACCACTTTCCTTGTCATCCTCAACAAGTTCTCGCTTTTTACTAACACTTGCCAAATTAAAAAATCTTTCCATAGTTTATATCAAATTCACAACACAATCAAAAACGTTTGAAAACAGAAAATCACCGTGTTACCTACTATGATCGCGTGAGGAGATTGCGCAGAAAGTTGATGGGCGGTTCGGGGGGAGCGGGACTTCAAAGGCTGGCCAACATCAAAAGTGAAATTTCTCCTGGGTCACCCAGGTTGACAAACTTAAGTCTCAACATGTCCATTATCATCACATATACAAAGTGAGACACAATGTTGACGTCCTATAAACACCTTGTGCAGTTAGTTTTCAGTAATGCCTTTAATCACATTAGTTATCCTAGTGCAAAGTTGGATAAAATAAATGAATCACTCTCATTATGTACAAAACTTGATTTAAATTATCTTTCTGACCTTTTTATTAAATATTGATTTTATCACCTACACAACCGAAGTTACAAGTATTTGAAACTGTACACGGACTTTATAATGACCCTGTATTAAACAAAGCCTGTGTATTATCTAGTTAAGTTGCCTGTTCACACTACTCCGGTGACATGATGACAATTATGCATTGTTATCATCATGATTATTACCTTTGAACTTGCAAAGGCCTTCAGCAAATTCACCTCAAGTCCTCATGTCCTGTGCTGTTTGCTCAGGGTCCTATGTCATCATTTTAATTTCTGTCTCCAGTTCTCTTCTGCGTGTGCCTTTTGGTCTCCCTTCTTCTTACCCTGGTAATTCTAGAACAAGGGCTGCATTGTGATGCTATCAACAGTTTTCCTCTGTGTATCTCATTCCACTGGCATTGGTGATGCATCATTATGTTAGGCTTACATTCAGTTTTATGTAAAGTTCCATGGTGACTATAAATTATTTTGATATACTTTACCTCACCTTAAGTGAAATTGTTCTGAAGCAGTGATATTTTAAGCATAGTTTAGATGTGTTGTATTAAGTAATACAAATCTTTCATACTTTTTGTTAAATTAGGTTAGATTGCATTAGTGTTTGTAGGTGCCGGGAAGAGGGGGTGGGGTGTGTCCTGTAAGGAGATGAGGAAAGAATAAGACTACGGCTTCCTGTATGTGTCATGTCGTGAGGCCACTAATACAAGGTTGTGCATTGGATGGCAGTGTCATGTAATACAGGGTGTTCCACGAAAAAGCGGCCCGTGACGTCATGGTTATGGCAATAATGTACGTTATTAAGAAAGGAAAACTGGCTACTTTCACTTTGTGAATGGGGCCGCTTTTTCGTGGAACACCCTGTATAAGTTGCCACAGACCACTGCTTTGAGAGCAAATGAATGCTGTATTTTAGATTTCTGGTAAGGGGATCAGCTGCAGTTATAGCTCCATGCTTCATAAATAGCAGCAAAAGAACTGAATGAATAAACAAATAGCCTCAAGGTTACCACTGCTTTCATCAAGCATATTCATGTTGATGTCTGAGAGTGTACAGAGAAGAAGAGGAATGAATGAACGTTGTTAGGTTTTAATCTCTGTAATATGAAATGGAAATTTTTGTGAAGAGAATTTTAGAATTTGATCTCCCCCCCCCCCCCAAAAGAAAAGTCATGTTTACCACTAATGCAAAAATGTAATGTGTTTAATTTTGCCAGGGACTGAACTGTGTAGATAAAGATCAATCAAAGGGCAAAAATATTGGCTTAGTTGAAACTCAGAGGACATGTAGTCCATCAAAGGCTATCCCTCTTCACTACGCCCCACTCAGCAAGAGACCAGGAGATGAAAGAACTTATGATCAAGAAGGTCCTCAGACATGCAGCCCATTTACCCCAATACCCCTACACTATACTTCACTGAAAAAATCAAAGGAAGACTCTGTGAATGGAGAAACATCCTTTGACTTACCAGAAAGTGAAAATAGTTCTAAAACATCCTCAGTAAATCATCCAGACAATAGCACTAATGAAGGATGTACAGGCTCCACAAACACTGCGGAAGAGGAAAGCACTTTTAAGTCCTGGCATTTTGAAGCCAAGTTACAGCTCCTGAAGAAGGCAGCTGTTACTTACTTTGTGCTGGCAAAGGAATTTTTTGAGATAAAGAAGTATGGACACACACTGAGACATTTGCGATATGCAATGCACTGTTTTGGTGAGTTTTTATTTTTAGCATTATGATTGTATTTAGATTTTTTATTATTTCAGGAAAGAATATAATAATGGATTTATCACATTAATTTAACACAAAAATGTCCGTAACTTTTTTTGTTTACTTGTCGATTTAAAAAAAATTCAAAAAAGCATTTTGCTCCATTTGTACTAGGCTATTTAACTGTACTAAATAATGATTTGAAATAAGTGTTGCAAAAAATGTTTTTGGAACGCTACATAAAGACAGTTACAGATGCTGAATCTGAGCGGAGGAAATTATTACAATTGGAGATTATTATTATTAATGCTCATTTATTGTATCTTGGTAAACATATTTTGGGATTGTAATGTGTTTAAAATGTTTACAGAGGTCGTATGTCTATGGTAAACAAATTTTGAGATTTTATTGTATTACAAAGGCTGTGTAACATCTACTTCATTCTTGTAGCCATTTTGTTTTAACCCTGATAGAGGCTGTGGAAGTGCTCAACAAGAATGCGCGAGAAGAAAGTCTGGACAAGGAACTGTATTTGATGCTGTTGTATCTTGCTGCCAAGACACGCTGCTGCATGCATCCCAACTGGCATTCTTGTCACAAAGACTTTGAGGAGCTCAGGGAAGAGGAAGCAGCTATTCTCCACTCAGCTCAGTCAGTGCTTGCAACACCCAGTAGGCACTTATTTTGCTGTATAGATTATATGATAAATTTTACTGCATTAAAAAATATTTTGTCAAATTTAAGTGTAATAAAAGGTAGTATCTGTAATTTAATCAGTTACTTAACTGTGAAAGATCTACAACCATTAAGTTCCCTATAAATATTTTCCTTTTTGTTTTGAATTAATAAAGAAAAAAGGTATGGAAATCAATAGAAAAACACACATGCTGTGATAAATTTTTATACTTCATGCTTTGGCAAAAGGTATGAACAGTTTATTGTTGTTTGAAGTTGCTCTTTGTGATAGTATTACTATAAGTACATTCTTGTTTTATTTTTCTGGCATTATTTATATGTGCAACAAGGGGGTGAAAGTGAGAGGGCCCATTGAACAGCAACAAACATCTGTGATTTGTGAGTTTTCCTGCTGATCTTTTGTCACTATTTTTTCCCCTCGTAACAGAAAATGCATGGGTGTATGATTGGCCAAGCAACCAGGAATCAAATCTACTGGTGGCAAATGAACTGTACCAACAAGCCTTCAAGTTACCCATATTGGAAAAAAAGTCTCAGTCATTTAGAGTTTTGATGAAGAAGAACCATGCTGCCTGCATCATGAGTTTAGGCTATACACAGCTGGAGATATGTAAAGATAAAGTCTGCAGTAAGTGGCTAGTTTAGGAAAGAAATTTCTCTACTCTTTGCTCAAAGAAAAGTATTCAAGCTTGTTGATGATTATTTATCCATGTTAGAAACCAGGAGCCATCGGATGTGAAGGCTACTGCATAATTAGTTTTATGAGGTACATGACCAATAGTTGCCATGAAAAGAGCGAAAGGTAAAATAAAATCACAGTGTTGTGATAGAAGTAATGATCTCTGTGAAACAGTTCTTCAGAATGCAGCTTTAATGGGAATAGGACACGCTGAAAACAAGTCTTCGGGCTTAAATACCTAGGCATACTAATAATATCAGAAAGTAGATGCTACTCAGAAATAAAGGACAGAATAGTCCAAGCAGAAACAGATTCAAGAAAATGAAGAGCATTTAATGGAAACGTAACGTGGTTGTTATTAGAAAAGTAGAATAATTGTTATGGTGTGAGAACAGAAGCACTGCATGTGAGTTTCAGTTACCCCCCAGCATTCTCTCCAAGAGTTTCATATATTTTTTATTAAATTTTTATAATGAGCTTCTGGTTTTAAGTGTCATCTCTTCTTCTTCTTTTGTCCTTGGCTGCCGACTGACAAAGCATTCAGTGACCATCACGCCTGGTGGTATCTTGTAGGGCAGCAACAAACTGCCTACACCTAGCTCAGCTGGCAACCATCCTTTGTGTGGTTGTGGTGCCCCAGCTCTGCCTTCTCAGTTCCACCAGGTAGCTTTTGGTTAGCCTCAATTTTGCTTTCCTTTTGGAGTCCATAACATGGCAGTTCAGATGATGGTATCAGGGTCTTTTCTGAGGATGTGGCCAACCCAAGTGTCATCTCACCTTTAGCAAAAGTGTTATGCGGTCTCACTTTATGTGAATTTGAAATAGTGTGAAATATATTAATACAGTTTTTAAATATTAATTTATGTGAAAAATTTGAACTAATGCAAATCCCAAACATTTGAATATTCAACTAATTCAGAAAGAATCCTGTATACATTTAAAAACTGGTGGACCAAATACGTTCATGCTCTTACCACATGGAGGCGCCACTTTAGTTGGTAAACAGAACTACCCACAACCTCTTGTGTCAGTATTGTATGTACCATGCAGTTGTTTACATTGATCAGAAATTATGCAAGTGATTTCTCTGACTACTGTGCTGTTATTTTAACATTCACTGATAATTTAATTTAAAATCTTGTTTTATATCCCATAACAGGGTTATCAAAGCGTTCTTGAAGTGGTGGTGCTAATGCTAAAAAAGCGCCTGAAAATTAGTAACTTTAGACTGTTCCGTCAAGGTTGTTGGATTATGATTATGATGATGATATAATTATGTACTAATGTAATAAATAATGAAGATATTATTAACAAAATTGTCATGTTTAAAAGCAAAAATACGCTATAAAGGTCGTAAATTTATATGCTCTGAGAATGTACCCTCTTACTTAACATTTATTCTAGGTACCACAAAGTGATTTTTGTTTGCACAGAAACACCAGAGAAAACTGCAGTTTGGAAGCCCTTGGGAAACATGAAATTTTGTACTTTATTTTTTAAAATAGGACAACAAATAAAAAAGTTAAGGCATTTAAAAAGTGTGGGGACTTCGAATATTTTCGCGAAGTTGAAAAAGTTACATAATACCAACTGCAGAGCACTCCTGTCTTCTTAAATATAATCTTACAACCTTCTCTGACAAACAGCATACAATCTGCCTACAAATACTGATCACACAAAGAAAACTATAGGACTACATCATGAATAATTATCAATATATTTGAGACCAAAAATTGCAAATCTGCTAAACAAATTTTTTTGGAAGATACTGTCCATATTTCATTAAAAAATCATGTGCAGGCAATAATTAACATCTAAATGCTATTTTTCGTTAAAACAACTGGTTACTAGCATTTAAAAAGACATTTTAAACTGGAGGAGAATGATCATGGCACACTCATTTCCTGCGAGAGGTCAATGGTGAAGCCTCAAAACCTAAATGCTTCAGAAGTCCAAAATACAATTCTTTGATATTTCCTGAAAGTTTAATGTCCTTATCATTCAATTTTAATTTTCTGAACCTTCCCAGTCATTAAAAAATGGTTTTTCATAGCATTGTAGTACGAGTCATCTGCAACAATAAAATTCCAGAAGTGAATTTTTTTTTTTTTTTTTACATGTATAGAGAATTACATGTACTATATATATATATATATATATATATATATATGTGTGTGTGTGTGTATATTTACATGTATTGTACTGAAAAACAGGACTAACTTGATATAAATAAAATATATAATTAATATGAATATGTGTGTGTGTCTGCTAGTCCGGACATTTCAGTACATGTATTTAGTACTGAAAAAGTCTCCTAGGACTAACTTGAAAAGTTGGCACAGCGATACCCTGCTTTTGTGATCAAATTAATAATGTTGAAAAAAATAACCTTCATTCAATTACACATTACTCAAAACATGCATTTTTTATATAAATGAGTAACTTTCTTAAGCAAAGCTGTCTGAAGTGGAATGACTCCCGAATCTTCTCATACCATGCAAGGAATTATAACACCACTTAGAATGTCAAATCTTGGGAAATTTCAGCTTCACTTCAAGATATTGACGTCTTCCACTTTGCTTTCTATAGCTTGCAATATACGAAACTAAAGCTACACGTATGCAAATTAGAGGTCTGCTGGTTGGGAGACAGCGGTTTGAGAGATTTTGGGTCAGTGGTACCAATTGAGGGTACTATCTCTGGAACAAGTGAGTGTATAAGTGGCCTGAAGTTGATGCTAAACACCATCATCAGATGGGTCTTAGAGACGCTGGACCAGCTTTTGATTACTCCCTGATACTTCTTGGAACGTGACACAGCTTTCAGACTTGACCAATGACCAGTCATCTATCTGCAAAGAACCAAACATCAGTGGGAGCAGAAACCATCAAACTATTGGCAGCTAAGTACAAACTTAAAAGCTGCCAAGTAAACTGTCCAAATTTTTGAAAACCATAACATCACCCTGTGATGATTACTTTTTTAAAGAATTATTCATTTTAAAACTGTTAACCGTAATTGATTATTAAATTTGTTATTTGTGTATATACAAATTTAACGATGATTTAATCATTTTGAATGTACTGCACCCGTATATCTCAGTCAATTTCGTAAATACACTTAAAACAGAGCTACTAAATTAAGATTTCGCTGAATTAAATCTGCTGTGGGCTTGAACGAGCTAATTAGAAGATAATCCATCTTCACAAAAGGCGCCGGGTCAGATACAAAGTTAATGTGCTCAAATTCATTCAGCATTGTTCTTGACTTCTGAAATATCTTGTGAACACTCCTCGAGGTAGAAGCATCATTATCCTTCTATCTACAACTCTGCCAAGAGTAATCTTGTGTGAAAGTAGACACCTTTGAAGACCCACATTAGATACTCTAGGTTTTGGCCACTACTGCAGAGCAAAGGGGAGGCAACCCGTGACACTAATTAAAAATAAAGCAAAGTAGCTAAAAAGCTAGTGTAGTTCCCAGCATGCGGCCTGTGTTCTTTGACCTTGGGCTGGCCCATTGTAACATCACTACAATACCAAGTAATCATGTCAGTGTCTTTAAAGTGCTTCTAGGATATGTAAAAAAAAAAATGTGTTTCTAACGTATAGCTTAGTGCAAAGCTTTTAGACAACACTGGTTCATATGAATTGTTCGAACATTGAATCATCAGTAAATTCTGACTCAGAAAGTGACAGCAATACAGAAAATAACACTGATGTGGCAGCAAATGTCGTTACTTCTGTTACAACAACTACTGGTGGTTCTGTGTAGATTTTGTGGAATTGTTATAGAGAAAATATTTTTATGACAGCGGCGGTGGCACCTTTGCTTCAACTGTAAGATGTTGTTTTTCAGGTTGTTGAATGGTATGAGAAGGGTCTGAGCAAGTATGAGACAGATGAGAAAATGGATGACTGCAGAGAGACTATATATCACAACTTGAGAATGCACTACCAACAGATGGCTCAGCGCTATTTCACTTTGCCTACTGGAAAGATCACAGAGCAGGTAATAATTCAAAGCCGCTGTTGATTCTTACTTTACTTACCACTTGCTACATCTTTGATAAATATTTGAATGCATGCTTTTTGTAGAAAAAAATTCAAGTTAGTGAATCTGTAATTTGTTTTATATCGTATTAACTTCACGCTTTGAGGGTTGTTCAAGGTTGACCTGAACTTTATTTTTAAATGCAATTTCTTTTACCAACATGACAAAGCTTCATAATTATCAACCTCTCACTCCTTTTCAAGATATTCTTCCTTTACACTTTGTGTAGCATCAGCAAAGGACATATCGTTTTGAGTTCATCACCAGTTTAAAAGTTCTGCCCTCTTAGGTGCTTATTCATTGGTTCAAACAAATCAAAATAACTTGGGAGTTAAGTCAGGACTGAAAGAAGGGGGTTCAACATTTCCCCTCCTAATTCTGTTGATGCATCATCAAATTTGCCGCAGGGCAAGTGTTAGCGAGCATTAGGATGGTCTTCTTTGACTGTTTTAGGGTTTTTGTTTTTGTGAAACAAGTGACTGACATTAATTATTGCACCACATGGTAGAAAATCAACATGAATTCTTCAAATACCATGCCTGGTGGTGTAGACGATCATGTCTCTCAACAACTTCCTGTCTCCAGTACTGTTTATCAGTTCTGTGAACTTATTTCCATGCTATGATATCAGACTATCCAGCATCATCTCTCTGTCTTCCTCTGTCACCTTTTTCTTTGTCTTTACTGCTAACATGATACATTCCAGTTTACTTTTTCTTTGTCTTTACTGCTAACATGATACATTCCAGTTTACTTTTTCTCATAACATGCCCAAAGACATTGGACTTTTCCATCTAATGTGAGTCATAAACTTGCTTTATGCACTGGCTTCTTCTTCAATGACATCCTCATTACTCGTTTAAGTTGTCCTTGCTAACATTCTTCTGTAGTTGTTTAACTAGAGCTGCTGAGTTTGTCGCTTTTTTTGCAGCTAATGCCAAGTTGAAAAATCAAAAACCTACATTGTAGATCTAGGCTTTTTTCAGTAGCTTTTTTGTCATTCCAAAACTAGTTGAGTTGGAGTCATGAGCTCCGGTTTCTTTCCCGGGTATTCTATCCTGGCTTGGCATACATTTAATGGATCCTCAAATCTGGTTTCAAGCTGGAAGGGAGAAGGGGTGTGGCATACCATGCCATCCGTGGGGCTATCCAGATATTCTTCTTTCTTCTTCTTTGATTCTTAGCCGCCGACTGTCAAAGCAGTCAATGGCCATCATACCTTGTGGCGTCTTGTAGGGCAACAACAAATTGATTCCACTTTGTTCGGTCGGCGGCCATCCCTCGCACAGTGCCCCAACCCTGGTTCACTCTCCAAATCTCAGCCTCCACAGCCCTCTGCCAAGTTGTCCCCGGTCGGCCTCTCTTTCGCCCTCCCCCAGGGGTCCATAGCACAGCTGCTCCCTATCCAGATATACAGGGCTAAAATATTATTCTCTGGTTCTAGCTGTCCCAAGGAATCATCACATCCTGCACACAGCCACCTCTCAGCTCCCCTTTATTTGTTATGAAATCCTCCTGTATGCAGTCAATCAGGTAAAAGCCAGAATTAAGTCTGGGGCTCAATTGATTCCCCCATGCTTATTATGCAGGGCTGGATTCTTAGCATGTTGCACCACAGGAGGAATCATGATGTAGGGCCACTCTGGTTCAGCTACTCGATCCCTAAGCATTGGGCAGGCAACTCAAAGGGTGTCTATTTCTAGGTGTGCACCATGTGGAGGTTCTTCTTCTGGGTCTTGGCTAGCCACTAACCCTGGCATTCACATAAGAGCAACAAGAATTTCTTTGCATACTCTTCCAGCAGTGTTTCTGTGTTGTGGACATTGTGTGGAATATTTTGCTGAAATATACACCAAGATAAGATTATTTCAGTCTTCTTTATTTATCTCATCTTTAGGATCTTCGCTGCATGAAAGAACTGCTCCAGAAGTCACTGTCTTACTGTTTCACAGACTCCAGTGAAAAACATTTGAAAAAAAGTCAGATCTGTGCAGCAAACAACTACCTGAACATGGCCAGAGTTTTTGATGTAGAGGCAGCAAGCTGTGTATGTTTTGAAGATGTTACTCTGACGCATGTTTTGTCATTATTAACAGTTTTTTTTTTGGTGGTTTCTGTAATTAGTATTGGTTTTAAATATGATTCATATAGTTGGTAAAACTTTTCACTGTAGTTTCTGTAGTTGTTTAATTGTGGTTGCTATATGCAGGAATGATTTTGGCTGTGTTAACATTTTTGTTTGTCAGCAAGAGTTTTTTTATTGTGGTTAATAGAGCTTAATTATTATTATAAGTAATTATACTCTGTGTGTGCAAAATATATAAAATTGCATCCTACTTTGAGTTTTTGTATGCTAGTTGCATCATTGCTAATACATCTACTACATTTATTATTTTAATTATTATTTAAAGTTTAATAGAAAACAAGTGTTCAGAACATTTGTACTCGATATGATCCAACATGCTTGATCATTATGCTGATTGTTTTATCCCTGTTTGTGTCGTCTGCAGACAAATCCATCCCGAAAGAAGAACCTTAGGCAGAAGATGGAGGAGAATTTTCAAAATTCCTTTAATATCTATGCTCAGATTAAATGGCGGAGGTCTCAAATGTGTTGCAAGTATTTGTGGATTAGGTCCTTGCAGGATGAATCTGAAACAAGTTAGTCAAAATTTTCATCATTAGCTTCACTAATGCCTATCTGTCAGCCTCTTCATCTGTTCTATTTTTCACTGAAGTTCAACAAAATTATGTGTTAATGAAGTTAGATGAGAGGTCTATAAATTCCAAAGTCTTAAATAAAGTAACGTGTGAATAAATAAAGAAAGTTATCAGCTAAAGTAACACCAAAAAATGCAGTGTTTTAGAAATAGTTTATTTGATTTTTATGCCTTCTTTCTGTTTGTACATATGTTTTCTTTCCATTTTAGAGTCATTTAGCACACAGGCTAAAAAGAAGCTGCTACGCAGCATATTTCTACATTTATGTGACCTTTATCCTGTACTGGTGGCCTTGAAAGAGGACAGCTCTGACCCAGAGGATAACTCAACTGTCCATTCCACAGATTTCTCTGCTGTCAAGCAGTTACTGTCAACTTTAAATGGTGCATTTTGTTCCTTCCTTAAAATGTAGGTGATAGTTTTTCATCTGCTTGATTTTTTTGTCTAATATGAAAATCAAAAATGTGCCTCTGCTTGATTTTTGCTTCTAAAATGGACAATTATTCTGTATGTGTGTCTAAATTTTACAAATATGAACAGTAACTAAACAGAATACAGACTTTTAAAACTTTTACCACTATCCTAAAGTTAGTTCTGCTGTATTAATTTTCCCCTGCTTGTCTAAAAATGTGATGTAAATTTAAGTTAATTGTGGCAAACTGAGTCATTGTCTGCTTAAACTGCAAATAAACAGTTGCCTTGTTTGAATCAGTAATATCAGCTCTTTATAAATTGTCGGCAATATTGTGAGAGATTCTAGTTCTAGTAATAAACTGTGATATTACTAGGTATACATCTGATTTTCTTTTATCTGACAGATTTTGATATCAAAATACCATTAGTAAATGTATATGATATTGGTAAGCTTCACAGTTTTGTACAACTTTAACTTTTTGTTAGTTGGCGCAGAAATGCCAGCTTATGCTACATTGTAATTGTACTGAGTAAAGCCCTCCTTGATATAGTTCTATTTAAACTCACATTAGGGAAATATTTTAGTTGACAGTTAAGGGTTTAAATAGACAGCGTTTTTTTAAAAAGTATATTAATAATAATCTTCCCTTTTTTTCCCTCCAGTGACACATCAAACAGTAGTGTCAAACAGCTTTATCAACGCAGCCTTCGTCTGACAACCGTGACAGAGCTTGATGATCTTTTACTTCCATTAACCAATATCTTAGCTGATTTGAAAAATTGGATTACTGCAGACCTGGCTCACCACTGATGCCTATTCTTTATTGGCAGCTAGCTGCAATAATTGATGATATGTGAGAATACCCTACTTCTGTTCACAGTGGTTACCAAATCCTGAGCCATGACATAGCTTTGGTCATCACAGCTTTTTAATAGGTCACATTTGACTTGCAGCCCTCAAATACAAACCTGTACTTTGATTATTGGAACTTGGTCCACTACAGACACCATTCTTCCATGAAAACTGGTAATTACTGATGACCTCTGAAAATGCATTGCCGCTGACCATAACCAGATGTTCCTAAACTCACTTCGATGTGAACCGGGGTTTCCTTAGGTATCACATGATGACACACAGCCTATAAATACTTCTTCTTCGTTCACCCTCAGATGTCAACTTGAATAAGTTCAAAGAAAGCAGTGGTCAGCCTGTGGCTGTTGATATCTCCGTAGATTTTCTCCAGGAATGGTACTGGTGATGACCATATGCGTTTTCTCTGTTCCTCATATGTTGGGCACCTTTGAAGCAGATGTTCGGCAGTCATTTTATCGGTGCCACAGTCACACTCATCAGTAGTTCCTATCTTTAATTTGTTGAATAGATGGTGTCTCAATATGTTATGACCCATGCGAAGTCTGAAGATTACAACTTGTTCACTTCTGCTGAGCATGGATCATTTTTTTTGATGGCCTGGATGCTTCCCACTTGTGCCTGTATCTTCCCTTGATGAAACTCTTGGCCTCCTCATAACTTATGTTTGTGTCAAGTTGAGGAAGCTTTCCCCCTTCCTTTGCCAATCTGTCAGCCTCTTCATTTCCAGGGATGCCGCAGTGAGAAGGGATCCACTGTATCACGACTCTTTTGTAGTGCTGACAAAGTCTGTGAAGTGTTACTCTCAGGTCATCCAATTCAGAATTACTTTGACTTTTCGGCATTGTAATTACTGACAGCGCATCTGAGAAGATAGCTACTGGTTTCTCTGAGCTTTCTTCTGTCATTAGGATTTCCGCTGCAGTTTTTAGGGCCTCTGCCTCTGCTCTGAAGTTACTTGAAAATTTCCCTGTTGCGACTGCTATCTTTTTTTGTGTGCCATTGCTTAAGCTCAGAAAGACTCCTCCATCCCCATCTTCTGTTGCATTAGTTGCTGATCCATCTGTGTATGCATGGATCCAGGTGTTGCTTGGGTAATGTTTCTCTATATATTTTGTGGTTAGGACTCTCCTTTGTGTTTCATTTTGGCTGCTCTTTCTTTCAATACCAGGAACATTTTCCGTCATTTCAGGGAAGCACTGTTGTTTCCAAATTGGTAGCTTGTGTGCGGTACATATGGGCGTAGCACTTGATATTGCATTTATGGGGTCTGCTCTCATCTTTGTTTTGACTGTCTCTACAAAGTTGCTTCGCTTCAGTCTTCCCTTTCTTGCTGCTGACCGTAACCATATGTTCATAAACGCACTACAATGTGAACCAGGGTTTCCTTCGGTATCACATGATGACATACAGCCTATAAGTACAAAACTGTGTTACTGTACCAACAGAAAATGATCTTCAGACTAAGACATAAACTTAGACATTGTCAAAGTAATCTTTATTGTGGCTACAATGCTGACTTGTGTAGTTCTTGAGGGTTTCTGAGAAGACAAAGAATGGGACTACTTCTTCCTCAGGCATGTCCTAAAGGGCAACTAATATGGGATTGTGTAATGGGCTGGCAACCTCATTATATAAAACTAATTGCTACAGAAACCACTGTTACAAAAGCACTTGAATGCAGTGGTGCAGGCTTCCTGCAAAGGGACCAACTGCAGCAGTGGCTCCCTGCTCTGTAGGGAGCAAATAAAGAAATGGCTGGCTGGAATATTTGACTGAAAACTATCTCAGAAAGATGATTCTGTAATGATATCAGCAAAAGAATGATACTGCTGTACAGAAATGAAACTTGTGAAATGACAAAAGCTTCACTGCAGACCACAAATATATAGTACCAGAGAAAACTGTTAGAAGACCATGGATGGATAACAAAGTTGCCTTGAGAGAGGCTAACATGGAGAGTAATCACACCACAAACATCATGATGAGGTGATCAGATTCACGTAACAAAATTTTATACGGTAACGGAAATCCCATAGCAGAGACTGCTGTAGGGGAGTGAAATGTTAGAGACTCCACAATTCCAGATCCTGCTTTATGAGATGGTGGTGACCAGTTCCCTTCCTAGCTGCCTTTGCATTCATAAACTCAAGAGCAGAGTGAGGTACCTGTTTACAGCTGGGTAGACGAACATGATGGTACCAAATTTTGAACCCAGTAGCTTTGCCACAGGAGGCAAGCACGCTGAGCTGACAACCAGACTTTTATTTTTTAGAAGAGATTAGTGCAATATATGGATTCTTATATTTTGTGAAACTAAATTTTTTCCCAACGTTTAAGCTTTTATAATTTCCAGATTTTACAACTGCTGAAAATGTCACTTAAGTTGTATTTTGTAGATGATGATTGGGTTTTAACCAAAAAAAAAGAAAAAGTAGGACTTTGGGTTGGGAGGCAGGGGAACAGAAAGTTAACAACTCATGCAGAAAAGAGATAGCAAGATTCAAACCATGATTTTTATTTCCTCAAAACTTTATATATCTGTGTCAGATGTGAACAGCAGTTCACAAGATTACCAAGGTTTCACTGTATTTTTTTTCGTCACCACAAAGTCTTTGAAATAGCATTTATAGCCTTCGACCAGTGGTACGTCGGTATTTAAAGGACCCGGCTTCTTAAATGATTGTTACTGAATTTGTGGTATATCTAGCTGAAGCTAGTGTCTGTTGAAGCTGAGCTAGTCCATCCTGGGGATTTAGCTAAACAGCAGAGCTGTTAGATTGTACAAGGGAGAGAAGTGTGATGCTGTCAGCGTATTTAATTTTAAGCTTACGGCATTATATACTTGTTCATATTCAGAATATTATGAGTTTATTAATATAGTTATATTTGTGGTCTTCTACACAATTGATCGTTTAAAAAACTCTGTTATCTTATTCATACTGTATGTGCTTGTTTGTTTTTTCTCTCTGTGTATTTATATATTCCTGTGTGTATGTGCCTTTCTCTTGTTAGTTGCATGTGTGTGCACATGAGTGTTTCTTCCTGTAGTTTTTTTCCATTTTGAGATCCTCCTGCGTGCAATCAACCAGGTCCGAGCCAAAGAATTACGTCTGGGGCACAAGTGATGTCTCCAAGCTTAGTGTACAATGCTGAGTTCTCAACAAGTTTCACCACAGGGGGAATCCCTGGAAGTGCGTAGATGATTTCAAGAGTCAGACTGTCTGTAGTGTAGAAATTTGTAACTACCTGTAAATTAAAACCGCACCAACTTTAATCAAATATAGAAGTATGCAGCTCAGCTCATATGAAACACTTTTCAACGTATTTTAGTAATAGTAAAACGATTTTTAAAAGCCAAATGATTCACTGGAAATGTGTGTGCATTTAAAATATACTACTCGTCAAAAGTCAAGGGCCACTTAGAAAAACCTTGGTTGAAACCATAAAACAAATTTGATATAAACGTAATTGGTATCAGTCAAAACGGCATTTATTGAATACCAAATTGACATGTCACGTAAAGAAATGGAAACACACATTCAAACGCAATGAAGCTGTGAAGTGTGTCACCCACCTTTTCAAAAGTCACACAATAGATATTGGACAAATTAGACATTTCAAAATCGGGTATGACCACCGTTTGCAGCAAGGCATTCAAGACAGCGTAGCCGCATTGAGTCCACAAGGGTCCGAAGAGTATCCTGAGGAACAGCTTGCCATTCCTGGAGCAGAAATGCAGTCACCTGTGCAAAATCCATTGGCAGGGGGTGATTTGTTGACAATCTTCGACCAAGGACATCCCAGAGGTGCTCAATCGGAGAAAGGTCAGGTGAATGAGCTGGCCACGCCATCCTGATTATCCCATGTTGCTGAAAAAACTCATTCACCACACGAGCTCGATGGGGTCGAGCCTTATCATCTTGGAGGATGGCATTACCACCAATGGCCTCCAGAGCAGGCTGAACAATTGGTCTCAAGATTTCGTTCTGGTATCTTGGGCCGGTCAAGTTGCCTTGGATGATGTAGAGTGGGGTCCTGCCGTGTCTGTAGAAGCCTCCCCAGACAATGACAGAACCCCTACCATAACGATCCACCTCTCGAATTGTGTCATCAGTAAATCGCTCTCCTGGTCGTCTCCAAACTCGAATCCTGCCATCATTGAATGACACAGTGAAGCGAGATTCATCAGTGAAGAGAACTTGACTCCATTGTTGCCTTGTCCATCGGATGTGCTCATGACACCAAGCAACACGGGCTCTGCGATGAGCAGGAGTAAGAGGGATTCTGACTGCAGGACGTCGAGCAGCCAGTCCAAATTCATGTAAACATCTGCGAATGGTGCTTTGACTGACATTAACGTTTACAGTTTGTCTCAGCTGACATCTTAGAGTGGAACAAGTCACTTTTCGATGGCGCAGGGCTGACAAGAGGTACCGGTCATCATGTCTATTGGTGCATCTAGGGCGACCTGGCCGGTGGCGATCCTCCACACTTCCTGTGGCCTGAAATCTCTCCAAAATTCTTTGGATAGTAGAGTGTGACACTGCAAGCCGTCTAGCAACCTCACGGACAGATAAACCACTTTCAACCCACGCTATAGCCCTCATTCTTTGTAAGGTGTCAAGACTTCTTCTCGGAGGCATGGTTTTTGCAAGTGATGAAACTACCCTAAGTCTGCTGATTGTAAAACAAATTAAGAGTGAACTCTGTTCTCGAAAAGTCGCCATTGCACGTGGAATGTCAATCAGCACAATTACTTCACCTGTTTGGTTGTACGGAAGTTTGAAAAAACATTAAAAATGTGAATTTATGGTCACCAAACCAAATTGCACGTGATCACCATGGTTGTCGGTGAGTTGTTTTTATGCTTAACGTGCATAGAGGACTGTCAGAGGAAGATATTGCACCCATTTTTACTAAAAACTTCCTTCATTTAATCATTCTATGCGCTTATATAAAAGTGTATTGAAAATAATAGGGTGGCCCTTGACTTTTGACGAGTAGTATAGTATGTCAGAAATGTCAAGTTTTGGCATTGTTCCCTCCTCCCTACATGGCTATTTCAAAACAGACCTAAGCAGTAATGTTTACTGCCCCCCCAAAATCTGCAGGAAACATCAATATCCAATACACCGCATACCAGAAAACTATAATAGCTGGAGGTTTCATTGCCCATTACCACCATGGGGATATAACTGCAGCCCTAGTTAATCAACAGTATGACTGTTACATTTAAATGCAACTTGAATACACTGAACATCAGCAGCTCATTTATCATTCAATAGTAGAACTCTTGTTGAAGGTGCACCCGCAGCAATATTTTCAACTTAAATTTTAAATAATGATTTTTCTCTGTTCAGTTTTCTTTGTCTGATTGGTTTATGTCATGTTACGTCACACTTTGTTGTTATGGTACATCACATTTTGTTGTTATGGTATGTCACATTTGTAATAATTGTTCAAGAACAATTGCATGGATGTTTATTTGGTATGTTTGTTAACTTGTTGATTGCCCACTAGGAGGGGGAAAAGTTCAGTGTGTGATTGTAATAAGATTATTAAAATTGAGTCATGTTTTATGGCCGCTAAGTCTTTCAGATACATTCAGTCAGAAATAATTAACCTTTTTGCCTCTCTTGTTTATAATTTCTTGCCGATAGTGATATTTTTGTTATATATTACAGCCATTGATTATCACTTTTATTTCCATATGTATACAGCTAAACTTGAAATTTGTTTTATTATAAATAAATGTATTAAGCCTTGCTGTGTAATTGTTACCATGCTGTCTCCCTTGATGTTTTGTCTGTCTTCTTTCAATATATTACCTCTCTTTGTTAAATTTGTTTTCTACTTGTATTTACTACTTATTGTGTCCTCGTTGCATACAATCAGCAAATACAAATTTACCTACAAAAGGAGTTTTAAGAAAAACCAAATTTGAATGACAGATGTCATCTTGAATAATATGGCAGAAAGAAAGAGAGCCAAAAACACTCCAGAATATGAAATAATAAACAAAGAAATATGTGCTATGTGTAGACAAGCAAAAGAACAATGGCTAGAAACAAAATGCAAGGATATAAAAGACATGGAGGTAAAGCACATAATATTAATAAAGAAAATATGCATGAAGAAATAAGGAAATTATCAAACAAGTTGAGGCTTGCCCAAGGAGGAGGCTGTATCAAGAATTTGAATGATATAATCTTACTTGATGAGACAGACATATCAAACAGATGGGTAGAATATGTAAAAGAACTATTCGAGGATAACAGAGGTAAATGTACGACACGGGCAAGACACTCTGGAATTGCCACATTTACTAATGGTAAATTATGAATCGCACACCAGTAATTCTGCTATAAGACTATGATAGGAAACTCTTTACAGAGCGATACAACAGGAAGCAATCTGATCATCAGAAGAAGTCCCCCCGTCCGACAAGTGTTTCGGCCCTATATACTCCTTTACACTCTAAGGGGGGCGGGCCCACTTGGGTCATGACTCCCAAGCGTCTCAGCTTCCTGTTGTCTTGCATCGAAAATGAACCCATTTCACTTATGGTAGCAACTTTAAATTCCACAACTCCGCCAGCCGTGGAGGCAATTGTGAAAGTAACAAGGAGAAGACAAATTATTCCGTTCGTTCCGTCGCACACACTGAGACACCAGCGCGAAGTCAACGAGTCGCCACTGCGCGTTCCCCACTGGACTTTTGATACTGACACCCCTTATAGTATACACCGCTTGTCGCCCCTGAGTCGCAGCCCGTTCACTAGTCCACCACAAACCTCAGCGTATTGTGGACTTAGAAAAATTCCTGGTGTTTTCTGTACCGCAGCGTTTATTGTTACGATCTCCATTCCCCATTGCGGTTGTTCCACAGCCAGCCTGATGCCTTTTCGGCAGTTTCACTAAGCCTCTTCAGGGCCCTTGTTCTCGACTGTCCCCTCAGCCCCAACAGTTTCAATAGATCATACACTGATGCAGCCACAAGCCCTCTTGCGCCCACTTCAACAGCCATGACCCTTGCAGTGAACCCATCGTGTCTCAGATCCGCGGCCAGATCACTATACTTGGCCGCTTTGAACGAATGTTGCTCATCTAATCTGGATTCAAATGGCACTGTCAGTTCAATCAGTATGACCTGAAGCGTTGCTGCAGAATGAAGCACTATATCCGGCCGTCTCCGCGATTTTCTGATACTCTCTGGATATGCCCCTCGTCCAGGTAGGTCTACCGCCATCTCCCAATCATTTGCACAATCAAGAAGAGATGGTAAACTGCTACCAGGTTTATTCGGTTTGGGGTGTGCTGACTTTCCTGCCCTCAGAAAGTATGTGTTTGCGGTGTCTGGCCGGACTTTGCTATTCGCCTTCATTCTTGCCAGATCTATTGTCGCAGCAAGCTCATTTAGCACTTTGTTATGGCGCCAAGTGTATCGCCCTTGCCCTAATGACACCTTACACGCTGAGAGCACGTGTTCAAGTGTCTGCCTCCCCTGGCACAGGGGGCACTGCTCATCATCCGACTTTCCCCATTTCACAAGGTTGGTGGCCGACGGCAGCAGGTCATACAGTGATCTGACAACGAAGCTGAGCCTAAGAGGTGCCATATGCCATATATCATTCCATGTCAAGGACCTCTGCAGGGCTCCTTCCCATGTAGTCCATTGGCCTTGTTGGACCTGCTGCACTGCTTTTTGCAACCTCTTATCATTCTCAGCTTCTCGTATCTCCTGAACTACCATGTCTCTGCGCTCCCTGCTTGATGCCTTGGACCACCAGCGGATGTCTCCATGACCAAATCCCCGTCTATTCGTTTGTGTGTATCCGATTACCTCCCTCAGTTTGAGTGACTCTTGGGCAGCATCAACAGCTTCTTCCACTTTCCACTTCCTTCCCGTTTTCAGTGTGGGCTGAATGGACTTAACCACGTCATCAGCTGACTCGCGTAGCATCATTGCAAGCCTTGCCTTTCCAACTTTGTACTCTTCAACAACTGACTTGAAAGGAAGCTGAAGTTTTGACTTTTTGCAGTACAGTGCTACATCTGACAGACCTGGTGGTACTCCTAGCCATTTCCTCATGAACTTGTTGACCTTCTTCTCTATGGCTTCCACTGTACTTGTGCTTATTTCATATATAAGCAGTGGCCACAGCAACTTTGGTATCAACATGAACTGGAGGCACCACAGCTTGAACTTCCCCAGGAGTCTGCTTTGGTCTATGATCTGTAGCCCTCTGTCTGCCATTTCTATTGTCTGTTGCACTGCCTTTGAGTCTTTTAATGAGGCATCGTACACCCTGCCAAGACTTTTAACAGGTTCCTCAATGACAGTAGGGATTCTTTGGTTGGAAACCGTGAATATGACCTCTGCTATCTTCCCTTTCCTGACTGATAGGCTTCTCGACTTCTTGGGTTTGAAGCTCATTCTGCACCAGCTGACTAGTTCATCCAGGCGTGCTAACATCCTCCGGGCCTGATGTTCATCTGATGTCAGAATTGTTGTGTCATCCATGAATGCTTTGAGCGGTGGCATGAGACACATTCCACCGAGCTTTGGACCTATAGCCATTCCTTCAGCCGCATTGAGGATTACCTGCATAGCCATCACGAATAGTATCGGAGAGATGGTACATCCCATCGCAATTCCAACTTCAAGGCCAATCCACTTCGTTGTGTACTCTCTGGTTGAAAATCTGACAGCAAACCCTGCGAAATACAGCTTCAGCATTGCTGCAATCTCTTGTGGAACATGATACATTTCTAGGGCCTGCCACAACATCTGGTGTGGAACGGATCCATAAGCATTCGCTAAATCCAACCAGATTACATGGAGGTTTGTTCTGTCAGACTTTGCCTTTTGGATTGCTTCCCATATCATTGTGGCATGCTCTAGACATCCTGGTGTACCTGGGATACCTCCTTTCTGAATGTACCCATTTGCCAGGAGGTATGTAGTGAGTCTTTTCGCCATCACTGAGAAGAATATCTTCCCTTCCACATTGAGTAGTGAGATTGGCCTGAACTGACTGATGTCTGTGGAATTTTGCTCCTTCGGGATGTAGACTCCGTTCGCCTTTCTCCATTCCTTGCTTACAAGCTGGGTTTTCCACGCACTCTTCAGTAAACGAAGCAGTCGTTTGAGCACCTCAGGGCATCTCTTATACACCACATATGGAACACCATTAGGACCTGGAGCTGACTTGCATCGAGCTTTCTGGACAATGCTTTCTACCTCTTGCACCGTTGGGGGCTTGGTGTTAAATTCAGCTCCTGGCTTACTCGGCCATTTAAGGCCTGCCATGCTGCTGAGCGGCTCATCTTTGCGACCATCTGAATATGTCATTCCAAGGTGTTCTTCCAGGTCTTCTTTCCTGATGTTTAGTGTACCCGACCGTGGCTGCTCAAACAGTTCTTTGGCAAACTTGAAGGGCTCCCTGAAGAATCTTTCCCTATCCATTCGAGTCTTCCTTTTCTTCCTGCACAACCTTCTCTACAAAGGGCATTATGTTGGCCTTTCAGGTGCTCCCAAACCTGTCGTAACCCTTCCTTCTCTGCGGCAACTGCATTTTTGAACAGTTTTCGGGCATGCTTCTTCTGTTTTCTGATTTCTTCTATTTTAATTTGTCTTCTGCTTTTTCGTGGTGGGTTACTTTCCCTTGCCTCCCTCACTCCGAACACTTTGCGACAGTGCAGATATATTATGTCGCCGAAGATTTCCAGCTTCTTCTCCAAAGTTATCTGCTTCAGGTTGTTATCCAACTCTTTTGCCAAGGCTTCGTCCAGCTGTTCCCAAAGCCCTTTTGCACTGGCGGGTGGAAACTTGATTGCATCTCTCTTCCCGTCCAAGAAGTGTGTGAGATCATCATCAGGCAGATCAACTTGAATGTACTCAGCACTGTGGATTGACTCCTGGCTGCGTTCTTCTAACGTCTTATCCGTCGAGACAGAGCGCTGTTGATCTCCCCCTGATGACCTCCCACACCCCTTTTTCGTTCTGTGGATTTTCATTCCTCTCTGAGTAGAGAATTCCCTACCACAGGCACATGGAAACTCCAGCCGTTGTTCAGAGCTCGAAGTCCGTGTAACGGGTCTGGTCGATTCCAATGAGGCGCCTGTGGATTCATCATTCTCCCCCCCTTTCGGTGAATCCTGGGGGCATCTATCGTTTTGGGGTTCTATAGCAATTGAATACAGCTTACGGGGTGCTAACCCGGTCAGCCGGTTTCTAGTCTTTCCCAGTGTCATCTGTCTTTCCAGAAGTCAATCGGTCTTTTCCCGATTGTCACTGGTTTGACCATGTAACTATGATAGGAAACTCTTTACAGAGCGATACAACAGGAAGCAATCTTATGATTAATGCACCAAACGAGATGATTCTTTTTTGGAAATTGAACAGCGACTGCATATACATGTAATTATGGCAATAGAAAATCATTATCTTCGGTAATTGACGGGCAAATCAGGATTTTGTCTGAAAAATTGGCACAGCAGACTCAAAATCACAAAAAAAAGTTACCAGCGGAAAAGTGAACTCAAGCGCTGACCACCGAGAAGGAAAAGGTTAGATCTAGGTTGTTTATATAAGCCCGCTCAGATTCAATTCCGGACTCTCAAAATTTCACTCAAAGCTGAAAAGACCTCCAGCGGACTGACACACGTTTGTCGAAGCCACATAACCACAGGCCATAGCTGAGAAAATAAAAGCTGACCTGCTTGTGAGCAGACTTGCGTAAATGATAAGCTCAGATCCGTAATACTGAGTATGAAGGGTTTCTTATCCGAGAGTGTCACAACAAAGGCTGAGCTGAAGCATAACAGGCTGCAGTGTGGATGATTAAAGGATCACCTCTACAATTCGCTGAAAAGTAAGTGTGATAGGGTGGGCGAAGGCGTGTGAAGATATTTGATCTCCGTTATTGACTTGCGGCCAATTCACATTCGCACCAGACCTGTACACTAATAAAACTCTTGATGATTATGCAGGTGGTTACATTTATTGATACAACCCTATCAGAAATACAAAACAAACTAACGAACAACCAAACACCCAGCCAGTGTTCATGTGTTAACGTGTCCCCATGTCTATGCAGACTTCTTCTGCCAACTCCGCGTCTCGTTTCACGGCTTCTACAACGGCAAGCAATACTAAGCTGAAACGCAAATGTGGTGCTCAGAGACGCCATCTTTGTAAGAGTCGTAAAATTGTAAAAAAAAAAAAAAATTCTTGACTTCGTTTCTCATTTGACCATTGTGTAGACGAACTGAATGTTTAATATCTTTTGTGATGCCGATTTTCTTGTAATCATTTAGTACTCTGAATAAGTACAGGATTTGAGATGTCAGTCAGGACACTAGACTTTCAATAGTTTTGATACGAGCAACTACAGTATGTTACTAGCAAGCAACGCGAGACTACGTTTTCGGCTTCGTTAAATTGCTTTTGAACGCTTTAAAAGATGCAGAAATGAAAATAAAAAACTGAAATACTTGTATTTGAATGGTTATAATAAATGCTTCGTCCTTTACTTCTTATTCTGACCGAAAATGTCAATCTTTGGGCAAACTTCTGATGAGCAGAATTTCTGATAAGTAGTAGAAGTATCTTAGGTAATATATATATATATATATATATATATATATATATATATATATATATATATATATATATATATATATATATATATATATATATATATATATATATATATATATATATATATATATATATATATATATATATATATATATATATATACCGTATAGGAAAGGAAAAAAACAGGTCACATTTGTTACAGTATGTCGTATAATGCGATGGGCTCGATATCTCGGGTAATCGAACACAACCCACGATAAATGAGGTGACAGACAGAAACACGCGAATCTCAAAGAGTTCTGCACATTATCGCATGCCATTGCAGAAGATAGAATGGACTGTAGTAAAAGAACATTCCATAGAACGACAGCTCTAAATCGGCTGGTTGTAACAAGCCCAAGATGAAGGAAATCGGTTGAAGGATAAAGGAACAGGAACGAATGGAAGTTTTGACAAAAAAAAAACACACCCACAGCAAATTTTGCAAAGACAAAAACGAATAACTTATGACGTCAGTGCTCTCTCGATCGCAGGATGGAAGGTAAAAAGAAGGACAGAAGAGGATGACCATTCACTCACCGCCAGTTTTCAAACACAGAAGACAGAGCTCGCCATCAAGCACCTTTGCTATTCTTTATCTGGCAAGTGTATCTTGGTATCATCTGATACACCTTTTTATCTATTCATCATCAACGCAAAGTAACCTCTCGTGACACGGCAGTAAAAGATGTAGCTTACTCATTGTTAAGCCATTCTATAGCACGTTTCACTTGCTTTGCCCAACTTCAAAATGCTATATCTCAGCGAATATTTAACGCATATAAGTGAAATTTTGTGTGTGAATTTGAAATGGTATAGACCTTATGAATTAAATTTTTCATTAAAATGCAGCCATTGGTTTCAATTTTCGTTTCTTTGCGATATAATATCAAAAGTCAACTTGCCAACATACATCACACACACACATTTTGAAATGTCTACAGTAAATTATACGACCTCATTTGCACATGATTGGTTTATCGAACAATTGGCATGATTTTAGTGTGAAATTGCACTTCTTGAACATAAAACAGATTATATCCGGTGTTACTCACACATTGTCAATCAGTGGCGTGTCTACAAAAAGTATTGTGTGGTTAAGTAGGAAAAATGAGTCGTGCGAGTACATTTTATGACATTACAACAAATCACAAATAGGATTTTTAAGTATTTCTGCAATGAAGCTACTCGAGGAAAACTATATCATTCTATTTCAAACCCACAAAAGAGGACTATTCATGCCTTGGGGATAAGCAAACGATCATTCCACCGCTGGATAGTGACATCTGAAATTTCTAATTCCAGTGTTTTACACACGAAAATTAGGCCAAAAGTGGTGGATAATTTTGACAGAGAATTGATCCGCAGAGAAATTTGCAATATGTTTCACAATAATGAGGCAGTGACTTTAAGGAAATTGAAAATTTGGTTAAGAAAGAATAATGACCTTGATATTTCCAAATCTACGCTATGGAGGACTATTAGGAGTTTGGGATTCACTTTTAGAAAATATGTTGGTGGTAGAAACCTTATTTGTGAGAAGCCTCATATAGTTGCAATGAGAAGCAAATATTTACGCGAGGTCAGAGAATTGAGAAGAGATTGTTATGATTTTGTGTATTTTGATGAAACTTGGACCAATGCGCACCACAGTAATGAACGAGAATGGCAATCATCTGATGGGACAACTAAGAGACTAGTACCAAGCAGCAAAGGACAGCGCCTAATAATTACACATGCAGGAAGCAGCCATCATGGGCTTCTAAATAATACTGAACTCATATTTGTTTCAAAATCCACAGATAATAGGGATTATCATACAGAGATGAATGGCAAGATATTTCAAGATTGGATTGTGAATCATGTACTGCCTTTGTTAAAGGCTATAATTGGGCGGTACAAATGTTAAGGTGTATTTGGAGGCCAGTAGTAGTGTAACGAGCCGTCTCTTAAGTGTGTAAGGCTCGACAATGTAAACAGTCTTGAATGTCACTGTATGCGTTGAAGCGTGGCGGGTGCCCGTGACACAAATAGCATAGGTACAGCTTGGCCACTGTAAATATTAAGTGTAGAATTTTGACGAATGTCCAGAGTCAGTATTCATATGATTCCGCTCAATGCGGGCTGACGTGTGTATATAGGCCCTGGTTGGCCGCTACAATACTGGCATTCATGTAGATTGTCTTGAGATGGAGTATGTAGAGTGAGTGAATCTCAATGGTTTGCGAATGCGTGTTGAAAAGTTCGTGGAAGTAGGAAGTAGGCAGGAACATGACATCACACTCTATAGTTATACAGGTATGAATTCATAGAGTTCTGGAACATCTTTGACGTTTACAGGACTTTATTACGCCACAAGCGACAGGTATGCCGACATGAATATAAATAGTCATAGAACAGTTCATGGTCATGATATATTAATAAAGTTCATCATCCAGCTATGCATGTATCTAGTAAAGCTGATCTCGTACAATTCTCTCACTCATCAGCTTCAGGGAAGATATATCCCATATGTGAGTTTAAACAAACTCTACTCTGACATTAGTAAGTCAGATATTAGATGTCTCCAACAGGCCGTGCAAAATGGCGGACTTACAGTTCAAAATGGCCTCCGGGTGATTCTTCATCAAACAAGGGGAATCCCACTAACTGTCTTTTTTTTATTGTTGAGGTGATCACTGGCCCAAGACAGTATACATGTTGTTAGATGTGTAGTGCGAGCGTATGATGAATTGAGTGTGGGTGCGAATGAAGGCGCGAATGTGTTTAGGCTCGTATAGATGTAGATCCTGCAACCCATACTCTCACATGCAGTAATCAAGGATGCTTTGACACTGCAGGCATGTTTCAAGACATTTATTGACGGGAACACACATAGTATCAACAGGAACAGTCAGTGTAACAAGGTCATGCTGACCTGACATCGATAGGTATACATTTGGCATTCAAAAAGGTAAACATCAGAATAGACGTGCATGGTCAATAGCAAAGTTCTTCAATAATGACAGTTCGTAGCGTCGCCCTTGGCGTCTCTGACTAAACGCGTCAGATGCCTTAGTTACTTTGACACACAGGTGCAACTTGGCACTCCCCGCCAATTGCACATATCAGGCTGTAGTATAATAGCCGAAAGCACAGGCCTCGTTCTGACGTCGGCCGTGTACTTCTGTTAAATAGGTTATCATCAACCCTGCAGTAATACTTATTGTAGATAGAAGTTCCGCCAATCTGCGGCTCCCACAATATATCTTCGTCACTGGATTTCTGGACAATATAAGACTAACAGTCTTGGATGGCTACCTCGAGCACAAATATATAAGTTCTGAAATGGCGGATCAGTGAGCTGCTGTTCACCCTAGGTAATCCTTTACATGTTCTGCCACCGAAAAGCGTAATAATGCATAAAGGTCGGTATTACCTGGCAAATGAATCCTCAGAACATCACAAGGAATTCTGTCGTCATCCCGACGCACAGAGATTCACTGGGGAAAACTGCCATAGCAGTTACTTCGAAGATTCTCCCCGAAAAACAATGGACTCTTGGTCCCTTCAGAAAAACAGGACCTCCCGGCTTCCCGGAAGTATATCTCACTCCCGCTTAAAAAACCTTCCCATAGGCCTACGCCGAACTGTCAACCTCTGACCCTACAGGTCAAACACAATGAATGAATAAACAAGGGAAGACAACCCCTAATCAACCTGACATCGCAGGTAAAGACACAATTATACTTATGATACAAACATAAGCAAATAACTTGACAGATGACTCCGTCGAAAATGACAGCAACATTACTACCACCCCCCTGTAAAAAAAAAAAAAATGCAATTTTTTTTTTTTTTAATATGTTCATGAGCAAGATAGCACCAGTATCACTTCTGTGCTCATGCAAACAATGAACCTAATATCAGGTACAATAGAAGAGGGTACAAATCATCTCCCAACATAGGAGAAAATATTTCCTTTAAGCCAAACAAACTAAGGGATACCATTCAAGAAACCTAAGTTGCTGGCAATACCAATCATATATCAAACATTACTAAATAATATAATCATAGCAATATACAAATGTCAATGCTATTTTAGCAACATATCACTGATGGATGGACAAAATGAAATTTGTTAAATTATCTAAACATCATCCAAATACATTTGTATTACAACATATTATGATATTAAGGACAGACCTAAGTCTGAAAATATATCAGGAAAAACTAGGACACAAGATTTAACTGGAATCATGTGGGCATCTAGACAATATGTCCGCCATCACATTATCCGAACCACGGATAGCTCGCACCGTGAAATGGAAAGGCTGAAGAGCAATAGCATAACGAGTAGATCTCGAGCTCTTCAAATCCTTACTTTGCATAGCCGTAAGAGCTTTTTGGTCGGTTTCCATAAAGAAATGCGCGCCCAGAAGGAACCTTTGTAGCTTAAGAATGGACCAAACCATAGCCAACAATTCACGGTCCAAAACCGAGTAATTCCTTTCTGCCGCATTCAGCTTCCTAGAAATATACATTACAGGATGCAGAGTTCCTGAATATTCCTGCATTAGTGCCGCTCCAATGCCAGTGGAAGAGGCATCACTACGAAGGACAAAAGTCTTATCAATCGTCGGTAGTCTTAAGATAGGATGAGATGAGAACAAATTCTTAACCTGATCCAATGAAGATTGGCATTCTTGGGACCAACGCACCATATTAGGAGAACCTTTTTTCAATAACGTTGAAAGTGGTGCCATAATGGAGGACAGATTCTCAATGAATCTTCCATAGAATTGTATCAATCCCAAGAGACTACGCACTTGCTTTTTTGTCTTCGGAACCGAGATATTTAATATCTTTGAAATGTTTTGGTCCTCTGTCTTCAACAGACCATGACCAACTCGATGACCTAGGAAGGAAATTTCACTAAACCCAACAAAAGCTTTAGAGGGTTTAGCAGTCAAACTATGCTCACGTAGAGTAGATAGCAATTCCTTCAGACCCACATAGTGTTCTTCCCAAGTATCGCTGAAAAGACAGATGTCGTCTAAATATGCAATGACATCTGCACGATCTGATAGAATTCGTCGCATCATGCGTACGAAAGTCGCTGGGGCGTTCATAAGCCCGAAAGGCATAAAATTCCATTGAAACAGACCCCTAGGTGTCGAAAAAGCAGTGAGAGGTTTGGCGTGTTCCGTCAATGGGACTTGCCAATAACCTTTCGACAAGTCTAGTTTAGTAAAGAATTTAGCTTTAGAAAGTCTAATAAGTAGATCATCTAATAACGGCATAGGTTCAGCATCGAACTTCGTAACTTGATTTAATTTGCGATAATCAACGCAACGACGTATGTTATTGTCTTTCTTTCGAACAATAACTATCGACGAAGAATAAGCTGAAGTGGATGGTTCAATTATTTGTAGTTGAATCATTTCATCCAATTCTTTCTCGACTTGTGCTTGAAAATGAATAGGTATTGGGTATGGTCTTACTCTGATCGGATTACGATCAGTAAGTATGATGTCATGTTCTATGACATCTGTGTGTCCAGGAATGTCGGTAAGGACATCCTGATATGATTTTAACGTAGAGGATACTTGACGCTGTTCCTCAAAAGACAAGTTGGAAGAGACTGTAACGTCTCTCCACGATTCCGTTGAAGTAAGTGGAATCGCAGGAAGAGGTAAGTTCACGTCAGAAAAAATAGTTTCCTCATCCTGTATAACAGACAGGGATGAGATGTGACCATGTTGACTGGAGAGTCGTCCGTCGCCTGGAAAATAGGCTGTAAATAGTCTGGACGTTCAATAAACTCTGTTAGCATATTTATATGGAAGGTTTTATGCCTTCCATCCACATCGACAATATAGTCGACATCAGAAATTTTCGAGACTATAGTGTATGGACCCTTCCAAGAAATGAGAAGTCTATTCTCTCTTGAGGGCAGTAAGACATATGCTTTGTCTCCAGGACAAAGTTGACGTAGGCGTCTTTTCTTATTAGCAAATCGCCTAGCTTTTTCTTTCGCAAATTCGGAAGATGAAGTTGCTAACCTGCACGATTCGATAATCTTTTCTCTAAGAGCTATAACATATTCATATGACGATTGTGTATCATCGTCAATATTATCGGAAGTTATCAAATCGTGTAACAAGGACATTGGCCCGCGCGGTTGCGCGCCAAAGACAAGTTCGAAAGGAGAAAACCCTGTATGCTCGTTGGGAACCTCTCTATAGGCAAAGAGGACTGCAGGTAAAACCCTGTCCCAATCTTCAGGATGATCCTCCGTTATCTTGCCAAGTAAGTTCTTTAGTGTCCTGTTAAGACGTTCTACCAATCCATTGGACATTGGATGATAAATACTACTGAGAGACCTTTTAATGTCTAGCGTAGCCATTACCTGAGACATAACGTCCGAAATTAACTGAGTGCCGTGATCCGACAGTATTTCTCCGGGGAATCCCAGACGAGAAAATACGAGCCAAAGAGCATCAGCGATATCGACAGTTGATATGCTCTTCAGAGGAATAGCCTCTGGCCAACGCGTGCACATGTCCACGCAAGTGAGGATAAATTGGTGTCCTCTGGCTGACTTAATTTTGAACGGACCAATGATGTCTATAGCCATTTTCTGAAACGGCCGAATCGGAATATCTGCAGCCTGAATAGGAGCAGCATGTCTCGGACCCCTAGACTTGACCTCTTGACAAATTTTGCAAGATCGGCAATAAATTCGGATGTCTTTATTCACGAATGGCCAAAAGAATGACGCAAGGACTCTAGTTTTAGTTCTGGAAAAACCCATGTGTCCAGCACACTGAGAATCGTGTGCATGCCGAAGAATTAAGGCTCTCATACACTTAGGCACAAGAATTTGCGAATGCATAGACTTGTCCGAGTGTTGTACCATTCGTACCAATATACCATTCTTCATAGTAATATACGATTTGTGATTCGTATTTTGATTGGGATCCCCTTTCTTTGCAAGAAGGAAGTATTTCTTCAAAGAAGGATCCTCTTCTTGACGTTTAACAAACGAGTCATGGGAAATCACCAAGTGCTCGTCTTGGCTATCAACTTCATTACTATTATCAGATGAAGTTGGGGGATTAAGAGCTTGAGCTCTTGTCATCACTGCATTGACCGTTTGAATGTTTTCTTCTTCCCAACTAGAAATTTGTTGCGGGGTGCATTCCTTAACCCCATGAATACGACCGATTATAAGATCCGCAATAGGATTAGGAAGAAGACATGCATGGACATCTCCTGTGAAGAAAGGAGTGTCAATCCTAATAATAGCAGTAGGATAACTTTCCATAGTACCACCAAATGTAACACATTTGATTGTTTTTCCAGTGGCACAGCAAGGATCTATCAGAGACTCCTTAACCCCGACGGTAGTACATCCCGAATCGAAAAGTACTGAGACTAGCCTATCATTTATTAGACCTTTATCTAAGATGAGAGATCCTCTCCCATCATGCGCAACTGTAGCAGGTAGAGCAGGAAGAGGGTGACCACAACTTAGCGTAGATACAGTTGATGAGTCAAACAATGTTAAGCATTGGGGGCATTCAGTTGCTCTCCCAAAATCGAAAGCACAACCAGTGATAGCCCTAGAGTTACCACTATCATTTACTGTATTACAGGCTCCATCAAACTCTTGTTGCGCAGAGTTTGCCTGTTGGTAAGGTCTTTTCTTGTTAAACCTAGGTCTACCTCGATTATCATTTCCCCTGTAATTATTTCGACTATCATTTCCCCTGTAATTGTTTGTGATCATATTGCCTATTGTAATCATCATTCCGGTTTGAATCCCGGTTTCTAAATTCACCATCGTCATAATCTTGACGTCGAGAATGATTACCTCGAAAATTTGAATAGTTATTATTTGGATAGCCTTTGCGAAAGTGTCTCAAATTATTACCACTAAAATTACGAGAACTACCATCTTGTCTCCACTGCATAGACGAAGAACCATCATGTGTTGGATTACTCCGCTTCTGAGTGTAATTTTGATTACTTCCCCTATTCCAATTTTGTTGAGCACCCTGAAATTTTTTTTTTGAAATTAGGGCCATATGGTGTTGCCGACGCAGCTGGCAACCCTTCTTTCACTTTAGAATTGCTAACTGTAGCATGGGGATGTGCTGTGGCATACTGACAACAGTATTCCTCCATTTCTTTTAAGTTTTTAGGCTTACGCTCATGAAGGAATGCAAGAAAAGAATCATTAACAGATGACAAAACCTTATCTCGCAATAATAAGTCCATTAGACCTTCATATGTTTTCTCAATCTGAGACAACTCAACCCATCGTGTAAATGTACGACGTATCTTTGTAACAAAATCAGAGAAATCTACTCCATTTTCTGGCAACATTGTCCTAAAACGAAGACGATAGTCTTCTTGTTTTAGTTGATATTTTTTTAGTAATGCTGCCCTGACAACATCATAATTAGTCCTCTCATGTTCGTCTATTGTCATAAGAGTAGTCACTGTGTCACCTGTAAAAAATGGCATCAGTTGTTCAACATATTTTTCCTTTTTTATGTTATGCGTATCGCACAAAAATTGGAATCTATCTAGATAATCTGCTACGTCATCCTTTAAAGGATTGAAATGAGGCAATTTAATCCTACTAACAAACTCCCTTGTCGTACTCGAAGTTGTTTGCTGAGCACCCGTACTCGCCAATTTCAATTTCTCTAACTCCAAAGTTGCGAGTTTTTCATCAAGTTCCATCTTCTGTTTTCTTTCCTCATGTTCCATTTTTCTGATTTCAGCCTCAGCTTTCCTCTCTCCTCTGCAGCAGCTTGAGCTTTCCTCTCCTCTGCAGCAGCTTCTTTGTCTAATCTCTTCTGTTCAGCTTCTTTGTCTAATCTCTTTTGTTCAGCTTCTTTGTCTAATCTCTTTTGTTCAGCTTCAAATCTCCTTTCCTCCACCTGCATCTGCAATTTCTTTTGTTCAGCAGCAATACCAGCTTCTCTTTCTAATCTTTTCTCTTCAGCCTGAGCTTTTTTTTCTTCTGCAGCTAATGCTTTGTCATACTGAGCAACAACCCATTGTTCTAACTGTTGACCAGTCTTATCAAGGGCTCTCCCTTGTGTAATAAAGTAGTCCAATGTAGACATCTTGTCTACTGAGATCAGTAACTTGCAGAAGCAAATATATTAAATTATCCCACTTTAATGGGAGACAAGTCTGAAATGATAGACTTGTATACTCACTTCACTTTCTTTCACACTCTTAGTCTTGTTTATAATGTACCCAAAAAATCACCTGAGTACCTGTGGAAAAAAAATTCCCTTATATCCCACTCACTATGGGCACAAGTCTTTTTTATAAAGAACTTGAATATGTATTTCACCTTGTCTCAATCTTTGTAGATAACAAGTCTTTTATCAAAGAACTTGTATAAATATCTTATATAATAATATTTTATTAAGAAACTCTATATGAAGAGTCTACCTTATCAATAATATCAAAACATGACCAAGTATGTGTATGTAGACTGTGCATGACAGTAATGTAGTACAACCAAAAAAAAAATACAAAGACAAAAATACAAAACAATACAAATGGCAACACTGTTTTAACCAAAAATGTGTAGAGAAATACACAAGAAAGGAGAGACCTACAGAATACAAACAAAACAAATCGACAATCAAAACTGAAAAACAGACAAAATATTACAAAAACAACGTTAAGTACAATTACATCACAGCTAACATCAATAGCGACCAATTGTCACTAGCAAATTTCCAAATTAAGAAAATTTGCACCTACAGAACGCTTACAGTAAGCCTCGATCAAGTGGCATATTTACCGTAAGACCCACCAACCGAAAAACCCGCAGAAAAATACACAAAACAGTAGAAGTAACATAATATAGCAATCAATTTCAATGTGTTGCAGAACAAGTTCAGTCACAGCTGAAACTAAAATAAATTCCTTGCTCCTTGCGAACACAGAAACGAAATGTCAAACGCGCACTGAACGTCAAATCCACTGTAACATAAAGTGGTATTCACGAACCAAAGTTACTATGACCTTCTCAAATTAGGGCTTGCACATTGAATGTTTACTATTTCCACGTACTGTTTACAGACACTTGACCTCCAACAATGTAGCTTGAATGCTCTGACCTAGAAAAGTCTGTTGTTGAATGAAACGTGTAACAACCAGCAGTACTGTTTACAATAGGAACCCGCCTTCTATGCAGTTATGGTCCACGTAGCAAATGCCTAGTAGTTAACTTCAGTACATGTCTTGTTATGCTTTATGTAGCATTATAATATAAATGCTCGTACTGTTTATTTGGGTCAACCGTTGATGACCTATATCTGTCCTGTTGTAGCCAAAACTTGCAAGTGTAGAATTAGCGCTGTGTGTTACGGCTGTCCCGTGTGTAGCTTAGACCCACAGATCAGAAGTGTAATGTGTACTTGTCCTTCTTGTAACTTTCTCGACAAAACTGGAGACATCATACATGTAACAGCCAACCAGGAATGTAAATTTCTGGATCCATAAATGTCAACAATAATGTCAAATGCTCGCTCTGTTCTTTTTAAACCCACAGATCTGGTCCATCAGAAATGTAAGTTTCTAGGCCACATTGGCGACAAGAAATGTATCATAAGAGCCCACGTAACTGGTCCACCAGAAATGTAACTGTCTTTTTTTTCTTGTTGAGGTGATCACTGGCCCAAGACAGTATACATGTTGTTAGATGTGTAGTGCGAGCGTATGATGAATTGAGTGTGGGTGCGAATGAAGGCGCGAATGTGTTTAGGCTCGTATAGATGTAGATCCTGCAACCCATACTCTCACATGCAGTAATCAAGGATGCTTTGACACTGCAGGCATGTTTCAAGACATTTATTGACGGGAACACACATAGTATCAACAGGAACAGTCAGTGTAACAAGGTCATGCTGACCTGACATCGATAGGTATACATTTGGCATTCAAAAAGGTAAACATCAGAATAGACGTGCATGGTCAATAGCAAAGTTCTTCAATAATGACAGTTCGTAGCGTCGCCCTTGGCGTCTCTGACTAAACGCGTCAGATGCCTTAGTTACTTTGACACACAGGTGCAACTTGGCACTCCCCGCCAATTGCACATATCAGGCTGTAGTATAATAGCCGAAAGCACAGGCCTCGTTCTGACGTCGGCCGTGTACTTCTGTTAAATAGGTTATCATCAACCCTGCAGTAATACTTATTGTAGATAGAAGTTCCGCCAATCTGCGGCTCCCACAATATATCTTCGTCACTGGATTTCTGGACAATATAAGACTAACAGTCTTGGATGGCTACCTCGAGCACAAATATATAAGTTCTGAAATGGCGGATCAGTGAGCTGCTGTTCACCCTAGGTAATCCTTTACATGTTCTGCCACCGAAAAGCGTAATAATGCATAAAGGTCGGTATTACCTGGCAAATGAATCCTCAGAACATCACAAGGAATTCTGTCGTCATCCCGACGCACAGAGATTCACTGGGGAAAACTGCCATAGCAGTTACTTCGAAGATTCTCCCCGAAAAACAATGGACTCTTGGTCCCTTCAGAAAAACAGGACCTCCCGGCTTCCCGGAAGTATATCTCACTCCCGCTTAAAAAACCTTCCCATAGGCCTACGCCGAACTGTCAACCTCTGACCCTACAGGTCAAACACAATGAATGAATAAACAAGGGAAGACAACCCCTAATCAACCTGACATCGCAGGTAAAGACACAATTATACTTATGATACAAACATAAGCAAATAACTTGACAGATGACTCCGTCGAAAATGACAGCAACACTCACATCGCCTCCAAGACGCTAAGAATACACATGAAATAATATACGACATCTTGTCGAACCACAGAGGACTTATCAAGAGACATCTTGACTCTCGTAATCACAGCCCGATACTCCGACAGTAATGGCCTCTTCAAAATCGCACCAGAAGCTACGCATGCGCCCTGAGACGCAAGACCTTTTGAGCACAGCTCAAAGTAGACGGTTTGAAACCATATCAGGCAAAACTGACATCGGTTTTCAAATCAAACCACAGACATAACAGACAAGTGAGATCACTACCCTGTCAACAATCATCCCAACAAAACTTGGATTAATGCCCTTAGACTAGGAAATTAATAATAATGTTCCCAGCTTTTAATCAGGCACTTTTACATCCATAGACTCAGCAAGCTGACCGTTACAGCCTTCCTTGGATAGACCGTCGTGTTTGATAATGGACAATGCTTCATATCACAACGTTTTGGCACCAGAAGATAAAGTTCCTAATTCATCAAGTACTAAAGATGTAATAAAGATTTGGCTGACCAAAAACGACATTCCATTCAACGAAATGTCCCTGAAGCCTGAATTACTTGGAATTGTAAAAAAGACACATCATACAAAGATATTTCACATAGACAAGGCAATCCATGAACATGGTCACAGATGTTTAAGATTGCCTCCTTACCATTCTCACTTAAACCCAATAGAATTAAGGAACAGGTAGCAACAGAAAATAGAACGTTCAAATTAAAAGATGTTGAAACACTTACAAAAGCCGCCATCTCCAATATAGCCAGGGATTATTGGCAGGAATGTGAGAACCATGTGTTACAAGAGGAAGAGGAATATTGGAAGAATGATGGTTTGTCCTTCATTCAGCCGAGATTGATTATCAATTTCTCAGAGACATCTGATTATGATTCGGATGAAGTTTAATTTCTTCTTTTTACTCTAACCATCTGTGCCCCGTATGTGGCAGGGCTTGTAGGGCCAAAATAGGATTAATTAGTCACATGAGATCACGGCACAGATGTGTCACAACTCAAGTCTGAAGCTGTCGCCATCTTCGCTTGCGATGGGCAACTATTAATTTCTTTAAAGATGACCTTACCGTTATTTACAAGCACATTAGAGGAGCAACGTTCCATTAAGATATTTATGAACCGCAAAGAGGTGATACCTATTGAAATAATTAGATCAATGAAGGTCCAGTTTGGTAGGGCATTAAATGTCAATGACAAACAATGTCACGAGTATCTCGCATGCAGATCATTTAAGAAATCATCTTCAACAGGTATTCATATGCAAACGTGATGGCCACATTATTGTAATAGTAGACACGCCTATGCCTAATCAATTCACAGAATCTGTGACTGAAGTGGTAAAATTTCTTTTCTCGATACACAATAATTAGTATGCCGACAAAGATCAAAGGATTTCATCCGTTTATGGGAACTGGACAAGATGTACAGATATAAAGTATGTATTTGTTGGGTCTAACCCAATATAACATCGTATGCAAAAAATGGCATTAATACGTTCGACGGTTAATCAGATAATTACATTTGTTTGAGGGCATAGCTAATGAAACGTGCTATAGAATATAAGGAAATAGTTTACACGTAACGAAATTAAACGATTTAAATGAATAATAATTTTCTCTTGTAGATTATTTGCACTGACGAAATAAGTAGCACCTACTAAACTTTTTTTCTTTTTCTTTAATTTGTGTGTTTGTATTTGTTTGTTTTTTATTTTTGTTATTTGTTTGTTTCTTGGAAGGGGGAGGTCACTCACACACATTCTCCCAATTTTGGTTTTGATTTACTCTATTTGGACTGAGAGGATGGGGGAAGAAGATATTATATTTTGATATCGGAAATCAGATTTTGTTGTCTTGAATTTATTACACTATATATCCTAATTATAACCCATAAAGGGTTGAACGTATCGCACGCCTGAAAAGTACACCACAATAAACAGTATCCTGTATTGCATTGCGTACATTTTGCCGACCATTGAACATGCTAAAAATCCATTGCATTCTCACTGCAAAAAAATAATTAAAAAAAAAAAATATATATATCTATATATATATATATATATATATATATATATATATATATATATATATATATATATATATATATATATATATATATATATATATATATATAAACGAACACGTGGAAAGTTTCTCCTATCTTGGACACATAGTAAACAGAGGATGGTAGACAAGAAATTGAAGCCAAAGAGTGAATTATTGCATGAGAGGTCCCACTCATTTTAGCTAATCATCACTATTCTGGGAGCCGCGCTAATGTAATGGTTAACATACTGCGCTGGAGATCGGGTGATCCAGGTTCGAGCCCTGGCGAGGATATTTGAAGAGTGTCGTCGACCGGGACTTGGACTGGAATAAATCGAGCCATGGCGAAGGCATTTGAAAGAGTGTCTTCGACCAGGGACTGGAATAACCTGAACGGCTCCTGAGCTGACCCAATTCTAATGGGTACCTCCGAAATCGGCGAGTATCTGTCTGAATGGCGAGAGGACACCTGTCATTGTACAGGTAAAAAAGGGATACTCACGTAAAATCAATCTCAGGTTAGACATATTAACCGGAGATTTCGCCTCAAGTAATAGCGGGTGTACGAAAAAAAAATCACTGTTCTTCTTTTACTCTCATAAGGTCGACATTTTGTTTTACATGATGAGCTTGCTAGGTATAGTAAAAACATCAAATTAGTCGCCACTCACGACTTGTATATGTGAACTCTGTAACACTTTACTCCCCTACACAAGTATTTGTTATTGGACTACCTTATTCTTTAGAAAAAAAATTGGAGTGGCTACGAGGTAAGGCGTCCACCTCGAATTCTAGAGGTACCAAGTTCGATTCCCAGATGAGGGGAATATATTTTATGGAAAAAAAATTTTCAGAACCAGTGGTCCTAATAATTTCATATTCCCTCCTGGTCTACTAGGTAGTGAGGTCGGATGCCTAGCCTTCTCGGATAAGGGCGAACAAATTGGAGGTCCCGTGTGCAAGTTGCGCACGTTAAAAATCCCACAGCAGTTGGAAATCGTAACGATTACGCCTCTCAGGCCGCTGCCCTAGCAAAATTTAAAAATTAGAAACCTACCTACCACAAACATATTTATAGAATGTGTTATTCCTATATACACACATTGGCTATTTGCACAAGTCTGGGAAACTGAGACAACACCAACAGAGTGGAGTAAAGGAATAATTGTCAAATTGCCCAAGAAGGGCGACCTTGCAGACTGCAACAACTGAAGAGGAATTACTCTCCTCTCAGTTCCCAGCAAAATACTAGGCAGGATAATCATCCAGAGAATTTCAAAAGCAGTTGGCCATAAACTGAGGAAAGAACAAGCGGGCTTTAGAAAGAACAGAAGATGTGCAGATCATATATTTACCCTCAGGAACATTATAGAGCAGTGCTCAGAATGGCAGAGACAGCTGTACATTAACTTAGTTGATTTTGAAAAGGCTTTTGACAGCATACACAGGGACAGCCTATGGAAAATTCTGAGGGCTTATGGAATTCCCAGCCGCATTATTTCCATCATAAAAAGCCTCTATTCTAACTTTACGTGCAGTGTTGGATTGAGCAATGTAACTTTCGAAGTGAAAACAGGAGTACGACAGGGATGCCCCTTATCAACAACATTATTTTTGAAAACCATAGATTGGGTGATGCGCCAGACAACAGAGGGCAGTCCAAGAGGAATTAGATGGACAAAGTTTTCTACACTGGAAGACCTGGAATATGCAGATGACATTGCACTACTCGCGCATTCACATCAACACATTCAAGACAAAACCGATAGACTGAATAAGTATGGCCAGCAGGTTGGCCTGAACATCAATCTGAAAATGACAGAGGTCATGACACTAAATGTGGGCAATCCTGAGCCAATAACAGTAAGGAACCAGAAGTTAGAACAGACAGACACATTTACTTACCTAGGATGCATAGTAACACCTGACGGCGGAACAAGCAAGGACATTAACAACAGAATGAATAAAGCGAGAACAGCCTTTGCTGTTCTCAACAACATTTGGAAGTGTTCCCAGTACAGCACAAACACCAAATTAAGACTATATGAGAGCTGTGTACTTTCTGTGCTTCTCTATGGTGCGGAATGCTGGAGAGTAACAGAGAAGAAAATGTCGAAACTGTCCTCCTTCCACACAATCTGCCTAAGGAAAATTCACCGAATCTTTTGGCCAAACACCATCAGCAACCAAGAACTATTTATTCGGAGTAACCAGGAGGACATGCACACCATCATAGCGGGCAGACGCTGGAGTTGGGTTGGCCACGTCCTCAGAAGGGAACCTGATATCATCACAAGAACAGCTATGCTATGGAATCCGAGGGAAAGCGAAAGAGAGGCCGACCAAAAACAACTTGGCGGAGAACTGTGGAAGCTGATGCAAAGAATGAACCAGAGTTGGGGCACTGTTCGAAGGATGGCCGCTGTAGTGAATTTCTAAATACAATATCTAAATTAATATATAACAATATAGGGCATAAAGGCAAAGATAAGAAAGTACAAAAGAATTTTCTGCTAGAACGGTTGTTGTCGCCTACGCCTTCAGATTATTATTTGCTAACGAATAGCCGAACAAAACGGTACCCTATTTTTCAAATTCGTCCTTGACATATGTCGTGAGACATTCTAAATCCACATATATAAATTAAAAAGTAAATGTAAAGCCTAACGAATTAATTCAATAAAAGGAAAGAAGACTTGATAAAGAACAGTGCCGTCACTATAGCGTACGCCTGTGTTATAGTACGTCATGCTAGTTAAACAAGAAAATCCCTTTCTATGCTCCGTCTGCATAATTGTAACGCTTTCACGTTGATAGTAAAGCCTACAGCATCATACACGCGTTTCTAAAAATAAAACTAGTACTGTGTTTCTTAGAAAACCTTGAGATACGCAAGATGCTTAATGACCCAGATATAATACTAGCATTAATTAATTTATACACACTACGTTAACCTAAAAGGACAGACGGACTTAGGATAGAGAGAGAGAGAGATGTACGGAGGAACGCATGCAACACTAACACGCCGTCTCGCGATATAAAATTAATACCAACCCCAAGCGAAAGGCATGCAGGTTTGATTTTTTTTTCAAATAAACAGTGACAAAAAACACTACCAATACGAGGGTCAGGTTTTGGAAACATGTTTAATGCTTATTAGGAAACATGACACAATACTGTTTTCTGTTTGAAATCCTGGCTTTATACTGACAGAACAGTCAAAAAGGCAGGACAGGTGGCGGTTCTAAACATAAAAAATAAAAAAAATAAATACACGACTATCCTAGAAAATACATATTTTGAACGCAGCCACTTGGCTCCCTTGAACTTATATATTTGGGTGCCTTAGGACTTGCTGACAAAGAATATGTTAGGTGTTAAGCAATTAGTCTAATAATTAACAAATTATAGCCAAAATACTATAGTGAGGTTGTCAGACAACACGGGATCATTTTTGCTCATAATGGCGTGTTTGGACACTGCTTTAGAAAAAATGAGGCCACCACGTTAAATCCGATTTGATTGGCTAGAATAATATGTAAGGCGAAACATGATTAGTCGATTGCAAATACTAATTTTGGTTGTTACTAGAAACGATAGGAAGGGTACATTTTTTCAAAAGCTTTTGTAAACATGGTCCCATTGGCTAGACCATTTGATATAGTCAATTAGGAGCGTCAGTTCAGTGCCACTTTTTGAAAATCCAATTTGTAAAGCAAGTGCGTTGAGATCCAGCTCATATTTTTCTAAATAAAAGCCTGGGACAGAGGCAGATCGGAATTGTGCCATAACTCATCGCCAGTCAACGTATTTGTTTAATATTTCCATGAATTGTGGTAAGCTAGACCTATTTGATATCTTATTGATGAAAATTGAATGTGAATTGATAACACTGACAAACAACATTTTTCTTTCTTATATAAGAATAAGTGTTCTTAGGTCAGTTTCTTGCGCTGATTTCAAATCTGAAATCCGTTTATCTCTATCACGTCGGGTTCTTAAGATATTTGTGAATAAATATATTTCTGGGAAACCGTTATTTGCTCCGTTTCATTTTTACTATATAACTTATTAAAAATTAATAAAAAGCAACATAATTCTACTTTTTATACTGCTAAAAGATGCATGACATATGTTACGCGATTTTCAAATAGTTACTGTATTTTGAAATAATTCTGAGCAAAATATGGCTTCTAGAAGTTGTAGAAATTCGGCTGATCTGTTCTGTTACGTGTGCGGATATTTTACCGATCGTGTTGACCAGAAAAACTTTACACCATTACTAAAGAAAGCATATGAACTTTATTTCGATTCGAAAGTTGATGATGCAAATAAATCTTGGTAGCCAAATGCAGTCTGTTCGATACATTGGCAGGTTGGTTACGAAAATCGCCGAAGCATAAGTCGATGCCTTTTGGAGTGCCAGTAATATGGCGTGAACATACAAATCACACTACTGATTGTACTTCTGCTTGACAAATATCCATGGTTTCACTTTTAAAACTAGAAAGTCTGTGGTTTATTCAAATATTAAATTGGTTTCGAAACCAGTGCCTCATGATCCAATCACGTGTCCGATCCAAGTACCACCAGAACATAATCCGTTGGACGTGAATGAACCATCAGAAAGTGATAGTTTACCTGCATTAGAAACTAATTTTGACTCAGATTACATACCGGTGAATGATGGTGTTTACTTAATTAACCATTCAGGACTTTCAGATCTAATACGTGATCTCGCTCTTACCAAAGGACAAGCGTAATTACTCGGTTCGCGACTCAAAGAATGGAATCTTTTAGCGCCCAATACTCCGATATCTAAATTTCGTCATAGACACAGAGAACTTGTTCAATACTTTGAGATGGATGATGACATTTGCTATTGCAAAGATGTAAACGGTCATGAGCACATAGTCAACGAATGGCGATTTTTCATCGATTCTTCCAAGACTAGTCTAAAAGCCGTGTTATTGCATAACAGAAATTTATTTTCATCAATTCCAGTCACCTACTCTGTTCATATGAAAGAAACTTATGACAATATGGCTATACGTTTGGAAAAAAATAAAGTACAATGACTACCAATGGCGGATTTGTGGAGACCTAAGGTCATTGCAATTCTCACGGGCATGCAGACTGGGTATACTAAATTTTGTTGCTTCCGATGTGAATGGGACAGCCGCAACAGACAGGAACATTATGCAAGAAAGGTGTGGCCTATCCGGGATCGTATGCAGCTCGGGCATAAAAATGTAATACACGAGCCATTAGTTAACAAAGACAGCTTCATTTTACCACTGTTACATATAAAGTTGGGGCTCATGAAGAATTTTGTAAAAGCGTTAGATAAAACGAGCAAAGCTTTCACTTATCTTCGAGAAAAGTTTCCGCAATTTAGCGATGCAAAGATAAAGGAAGGTATCTTTGTAGGACCTCAGATTAGGAAAGTTATTGCAGACAAACAATTCGAGAACTTGTTACATGGTAGTGAACTTCGCGCATGGATGGCATTCAAATCGATCGTCGATAACTTTCTGGGAAATCACAAATCTGTTGACTATGTTGCATATTGTTAAGCAGTGCATAGATGCATACAGAATTATGGGCTGTAACATGTCCCTCAAAATCCATTTGCTCGATTCACATCTTGACTTTTTCCCTGACAACCTTGGCGAAGTCAGCGATGAACATGGAGAACGATTCCATCAAGATATCGCCGTAATGGAGTCACGTTATCAAGGACGGTGGAGTGTGACCATGCTTGCCGATTATTGTTGGATGCTTCATCGCGATGTACGCCATGCCATTCACCGACGAAAGTCGACTGCAAAGAAATTCAAGCCTACATAACTGTTATACTTCTTGTACGAATGATGTTGTAATACTGTATGCGTTGTTAAAAAACTTCAATTGCGTATTTCTAGAGATCCCGACCTGATAGAGAAAAACGGTTTGCAGATTTAAAAACAGCGCATTAAAATTGACCAGAAAAACATAGAAATGTTAGAGAAAGAAAAAAAAAGTTTTTTTTTTGTTAGTCAGTGTAATTTATGTCTATATGTGTGTGGTTCAGTAACAATAAACAGAGGAAAAACCTCGATATGGCTCCACCATGAATAAAACTTGTCGGTATCGTGTGGTGAGTCACTGGGGCAACTACGACAGTAGTTTTTGCCAGGAATAGTCTATGAGATATTAGATATAAGGTCTCTAGAAATTGGCTCGTTAAGAAAGAAAAAAAGACCTATTCGAGATAGGGACAAGAAGACAGGAATGCGAATGCTTTCCACTAGACAGTGTTTTCTAATAAATTATGGAAAGAGTTCTGTTTCCCCACGACCTTAGCTTCTGCCCTTAGATCCCGTAAAGAAAAAGCCCCCAACCTCATCTGAGTAGAGAAAGGTTCCTATAGGTGAATATGTAACACCGACAGCACGAGTGATACATTAACAAACTCTTGATAATGATCAACTGATCGTTGGGTTTATTAATGAAATATCCACACATATAGGGTTAGTAATGGTTAGAACGTGATGATGGTGAAAGACGATTCACACAAAACACACAGATGAGATAATAAAATTACAGTTAATTAAGTAATAGTTAATTAAGGATGAACTGGTGTAGAGTGAAATGATGATGTGATATGATACGTGTTACCAAAATGGTGAGTACTCTACACAGTCCATGTGTCTCTAAATGCTTCTCCTAGATATGAGGATTCACATGTATGCATAAAATGTCCCAAGTTGTTATACGTTATGTCGAATGGGGTATCTCTAAGTCGAGGACGTTCTGATGAATACTGTTGTCGTACGGAGAACGCTGACGAGATATTTATGTATATTCCTTCACTGTTTGAGTATATCTCTGTAGTGTGGATCAACAGTTAATAGTTGTCATATGAACAAAAGGTCTGTGGTCTAATCTCCCGACGGTACTGGTCAGACTGGATATCTTCACGAAATGTTAGTGATATGTAGACTCATAATCTTGCGTATGTAGTCGTGATTCATATACTTTCGAGTCTGCTTCATAAAATGCGCTTAAGAGTGTGTTGCACGTGGTATAAATATGCGATTCCTCTTTTGAGCTCTTTTGCTTGACTTCAGATAATAATGATCTTTCGAGTGATTAGAGTTTATGATGACTCTGTATTGAACTTGTGATAACGATGTATTGAACTTGTGATAACTCTGTATTGAACTTGTGAGCAAGCAGTATATGGTGACGAAAAATGCTGCGTCCACCTTATGACTTGTGGGTGAGACAATATTCCTTTTAAATTGAGGAATGAAAGATGTCCTATGGCGAATTCTGCTAGCCAAATGTCCGTTTTTGATAACTTATTTCTGGTTAGACGTCAGACACGTTGCGTGTAGACTCAGACTTCTGATGAACTGAAGACACACAAAAGTCTTCGTAAGTTTTTCACATTTAACATCACTGGTTGACTTTCATTTAAACTACTGCTCATTATTCATCTCCCTCTCTCTGAGTTCAATTCTAATGATGTTAAATATCTTGTGCATGAGAGTGTGTGCATATGGGAGACTGTGATGATGATAAAGGTGAAATATGAACTATTAATTACCTTCTATCATCCTATCATCTTCTATGAAAATCTTCTGATTTTATTAATCAGTTATGCCAAGAATTATTTGAAACTTTATCTTCCGCACATTTTAGCTGTGAGGTTAAAATAAACAAAATTAAGAAAATGTATTAATAAGTATAAGATCTACTAACCTTCTTTTCCCTTCGCAAAATCCTTTAAGAACACAATTAATCACGGAACTGAATTATCATCCACTCTGAATAAACACGTGTATTAGGCTATGCGTTTTTGGGTTTGATCTCTTCCTCACAAGGTAAAAAACCTGGACTGCCTCACTCTAGTAGATTATGCGGTATTATATATTTCTGGAAGTCACCCTGCCCAAGCAGGGCGTCCAATGTGGTCAACCCACGCTTGTCTGAACCGCGGCCACGTTTTCCCCTGGCCAATCTGGGCGTCCAATGTGGTGTCACAGAAATTACAGTTTGATTAGGATGACCATATGTGTTTTTACCAGATTTATCACGATACAATGTGGGCTTCAAATGATAATGTCAGGCATGTGGACTCAATCAAAGGACTTTATTTCCCCCGATGAAAGAACAAATGTGGTTCTCTAGATACCGGTCGCGAGTAATCACAACAATGAAATAGCAAATGTGGATCGCAAATATGAGATGAGAGAGCAAATGTCGGAGAAAATACAGTATGAAGAATGTAGGAAAAGATGGAGCAATAAGGCCTTTGCGCTCGTTTATCACAGTCGGAGAGGAATATATCTGCATGGGATGGCCAAATAGTACTAAGACACCTATCTTATTGAATAGAAGGAAATAATGCTGGAATTGCAGAAGCGTTGTAACCATTACGGAGAGGAATACTGGTGTATATTGTTCACGAGAAGCTAACCGTTGGCCTACCGCGCTGAACTCGGTGTTTGTTATGTAGTGTGCTTCAGTGTGGAAATAGATTATAAATTAGTTAACTGAAGACCGGGGTACAACCTTCTTGGGGACCGAGGTACTAAAACTGATAGAAAGCAGCACCTGGTCTGAGTTTTGCTGAATCCAGAGGCTGATAGCATACTCCTTGGTCAAGATAGCGACCAGTGTTGTTTCTCAAGAATACGGTGAAGCAAGCGAGCAGAGGAGACTGTTTCCTGCCGCCCACACAGAAGTTAAGATTCGTTGGCCTTAAAGACTTGAATGTATTATTAAAGGAAATCTATTGGACAATTCTTCGTTTCAAATGACAGGAACTGTGAACTTTTCCAATACTATTTCCACCAGAAACAAACACTTGAAGTCATGATGACAAACAACAACCTAGCTTGAAAAAGCCAGTATTACCTCATAGTACTACATCCCAACTTACCCACATATTGTAATAATGCGTAATATATGTCAATACACGTGTCCTATCTATAAATTATGTACATACAACTTGTAATTACATTTGATTGTGATTCCTGGTAAACTTTGTAGTTGAATCAGGATATCTATTATTGAAAGGAATCAATACATATTTTACAAGTTACACTTGACAAGCTTTCGAAGATAGTCTTATAGAAAATGTTCTTGATGGAGTGTCACAGTGTTGTAAAGTATTGTGGATTAAATTAAACATTTTTTTTGTCTGTTGGTTGTTGTGAACATACACACTTCATCCCTATCATACCCTAGACATTTATTCAACGTAGTCATCACAATATTCCAGAATAATTCTGACTGAGGTCAAAATGTGGTAGCAAAGTAAGGTTATCTTAATACACCACACTTATTAGATACAGATACCTTCACAGCTGATCTCAGCCAGTACACTAAGTCCCCTATAAATATTTATATCATCCCACTTTACCACATTCAAGGCGGTCATGGCAGCTGAGGCCATCTCAAGTCTTGTCCGGGATTTCTTTATTTGATCTTCCATCACTACATATAGTGGACCCGAGATATTTAAAGGTGTTAACTTCTTCTACTTTTTTTTTTTTACCATTTAACGTAATGTTTTGGGGGAATGTTTCTTTAGGCTATTCACCAATATCTTGCTTTTTTATATATTAAAAGGTAATGTTCTTGTTACTTTCTCCAGGGTGAAAATAAATAAGGTTGAGCTCTCAGTGCTTGTGGTTGTCCTTAGATAATTAGTATAGATAGACTTGTTTACTTAGACATTGTATAAATTTGCCTGTTAAGAAAATGGCCGACTTGGCAAAATTTCGATCTGCTGCTGTGCAGACTGCTAAAGAGTTAGGAATGGACGGGCAAGTTATGATTGCTTATGTCACTACTGAATGTGACAAATTTATTGAACGGGAAGAAAAAAGATTAGAAAAAGAGGCTGAAAGAAAGTTAGAAGCTGAAAAAGAGATTAAAAGGCTCCAGTATGAAGAGAAGAAGCTGGAGGCAGAAAGAGAAGAAAAGAGACAGGCTGCTGAAAGGGAAGACAAAAGATTGACTGCAGAGAGGGAAGCAGAAAAGGAGGAGAAGAGATTACAAAGGGAACATGAGTTACGACTAAGGGAGTTTGAGTTTCAAAGCCATGCTCCTGAAAATGGTGCCAGTCCCTTTACCTCTGATGCCACTGCTAGTCAGGGAGCCTCAACCTCAGCTATGAGCTTTCATTTAGATCATTTTGTTGAGAAAGACGATGATATTGAGAGCTATCTAAATAGATATGAACTATTAGCTACCACGTATGGGTTAGAGAGGGAAAGGTGGAGCTTAAAGTTATCACAAGGACTTCGTGGTACGGCTTATGAAGTTTTTGCCAAAATGAACAGAGATGATCAAGAAAATTATGACATGCTGAAGCAGGCTCTTTTGTTAAGATATGAAAAGAATGGAGAATTTTATTTAAAAAAAAATTAGGAATGCTAAACTACTGTCAGGTGAAACCTATCACCAGTTCTCTGCACGGTTAGAGACATACTTGGAGAAATGGACTTCTCTGGGGAAAACCCAAGATCTTAAGGAAATGATCCTTATAGAACAACTAAGAGAGTCCATGGCTCCAGACCTGAGAAAGTTTCTCATGGAACAAGGTGCAGAGAGACTGGTGAGTTACTGAATGTTGCTGAAAGATATCAAGCAGCTCAGGCAGAGGTACCAAGTAACAAAAAGAAACAGTTAGATAATTTTAAGGCACCACAGAACTTTAATAAATTTGATCCTAGAGATCAGAACAAAGGTAAGCACCAGTTTGATAGGCCACGGTATGACAATAAAAATAAAACCCCACAATTCGATGAAAGGAAATTTGATGAAAGAAAATCTTTCAACCAAAAAAGGAGGTGGTGTAAGAATTGTCGGATGGACAATCATGATACTGACCGTTGCAGAAGGAACCCTATAGTAATGGCCACCCTTCAGGTCAGGTCGACCTCAAGAAAGGAGGAGGATATTATGTTAAATACCACTCCAGAAGAGATGAGGAAGGCGCAGGCTGGGGATAAGACCCTCAAGCCTTGTTTTAGGAAATTGTCCAATGGTCACACACCTCCAGGAAAAGGAGACTTCTATATGAAGAACAAACTAATATACCGGAAGACTGGAACTAGATCCAAAGGTCAGGGACAGCTGGTACTTCCAAAAAGGGCAGACTTAATAAGGAGCTTACATGTGAAACAAGATGGGGACCATGAGAAAATAGGTACCATCATTCAAAAGGTAGCTCAGAATTATTATTGGCCCAAGGCAAGGTGGGACATTGAAAATTTTGTAGAGAGATGTGGCATAGCACATGAGGGAACACCCACAAGTGGGAATAGTGATCAGGACCTCCACACGCCACGGGGCAAACGTAGGCCTGACACTGGAAAGAATAATAAAGTGGACCAAGTGGAATGGGAAGCCCCTTTTCACGGACAATCTTCAATTGACTGTTTTACTATGGCCACGATGCAGCGAGTGCAAAGAGATATTTTACCCCAGGATAAGCCGAAAATCCCTCAATCGGACTTATGTAAACTGGAGGAAGAAGATGTAGAGAGGAAATCTCTCATCAAGAATTCTAAGTGGGGAGAAAGCCCCAAGAACAAAATTGCCCTTCCACTTCTTTCCTGGGAAGAAAAAGTCATTGGTAGCGGTGCCGTTTTCCGAATTTAAAAGTCCATATGTAATTCTGGTGGACTTGAAAAATCATCACTACAGTGCTTCTAGTGGAAGAGACCCTCGTTTAAATACTGTGCTTGCCAATGATGAGAAAAATATGGCAGGAAAGCTAAAGACATTTGGCTGTGGGAGAGAAGGTACTGCTTCTTCTACCCGGTAGTCAGAATAAGTTACAAATAGGATGGCAAGGTCCATATACAGTTCTAGAGAAGGTGTCTAGAACCAATTATAAGATAGATAAGAAGGGGAAAGAAAAAATCTATCATGTGAATCTCCTGAAGAAATATTTGGAAAGAGAAAATCAGGAAGAGACACACTTGTTGACCTTGTCCATCGCCATGGAGATGAAAAAGGAACCACTTTCATCATTTGAATATCCATTACACCCCTGTGAGACAGCGGCACAGGTGAAAATCAGTACACATTTTACGAAAAATCAGAAGGAGAGAGTGCAACAGGTTCTAGATGATCATACAGAGGTGTTAACGGACCGACCGGGGCATACAAACTTATTGGAATATGATATGAAACTGATAGACCCCACACCTGTCTGTATGAAACCCTATTCGATTCCTTTTGCTAAGGAGAAAGCTTTGAAGGAAGAGATAGACTATTTGTTGAAGGAGGGAATAATTTCACACAGTGAATCTTCGTATAGTTCCAGTGTGGTACTCTTAAGGAAACCCTCTGGAGAACATAGACTCTGTATAGATTACAGGAGACTGAATGCTATCACAGAAGGTCAGGTGGATCCATTGCCGGATACAAATCAGTTGTTTGCCAGGCTAAATAAAGCTAAATATTTCTCAAAAGTGGATCTGAGTAAAGGATACTATCAGATTCCAGTAAAGCCTGAGGTTAGACCATACCTAGCTTTTAGTACCTCAGAGGGACACTATGAGTTTAACAGATTGCCATTTGGATTGAAGAATGCGCCTAGTGTCTTCTCTAGAATGATGAGAAAATTGTTGGATCCTCTGAATAATCCATGCATCACAAATTTCATGGATGATATCCTTATAGCAACAGAAACATTTGAGGAACACATTGACTCTCTGAACATGCTGTTTAATCGACTTAGAGAAGCGAATTTAACAGCCCGACCAACCAAATGTTGCGTTGGATGTAAAGAATTAGAATTCTTGGGACACACAGTTCATCAGGGAAACATGACCCCAGACCCCAAGAATTTAGAGAAACTAAAGAAAGCTCCGAGGCCACAAACAAAGAAAGACGTGAGATCTTTTGTCTCATTATGTGGTTTCTACCAAAAGTATATCAAAAACTTTAATTCCATATGTGCACCGTTAACTGACTTGACACGCAAAGGAAATCCAGATCGAATTACATGGACAGCACAATGTGAATTGGCATACCAGGAATTGAAGGAAAAGCTCACAAGCAAACCTATTTTGAAATTACCTGACTTAAGTCAAGAATTCATTGTGAGAACGGATGCCAGTAATATCGGGTTAGGTGCGACCCTGTTACAGAAATCAGATGCACTGAATGGGGAATTAACCCCAGTGGCATATGCTAGTAGAAAGTTGAATAAAGCTGAAACCAATTATTCAACTAGCGAAAAAGAATGTCTTGCAGTAATATGGGCGATCAAGAAGTTCAATATTTATCTGTATGGGAAGGCATTCAAGTTGCAAACGGATCACAAACCCTTGTCGTTTCTAGCGCAGGCTAGGCATGAAAATTCGAGGTTACTCAGATGGTCCTTACTTTTGCAGCCATTCCAGTTCAGCATAGAGTATATTTCTGGAAAAACTAACTTGGGTGCGGATTTTCTAAGCCGCCATCCGTGTGATGAGAATCACCGTAAGCACCAGGACTAATATTAAATTTCTCTATGTGTATATAGAATTATAGACTGACATATAAGGTCTGTTTTAAGTGGGGAGAATTTGTCGTGAGACATTCTAAATCCACATATATAAATTAAAAAGTAAATGTAGCCTAACGAATTAATTCAATAAAAGGAAAGAAGACTGGTAAAGAACAGTGCCGTCACTATAGCGTACGCCTGTGTTATAGTACGTCATGCTAGTTAAACAAGAAAATCCCTTTCTATGCTCCGTCTGCATAATTGTAACGCTTTCACGTTGATAGTAAAGCCTACAGCATCATACACGCGTTTCTAAAAATAAAACTAGTACTGTGTTTCTTAGAAAACCTTGAGATACGCAAGATGCTTAATGACCCAGATATAATACTAGCATTAATTAAATTATACACACTACGTTAACCTAAAAGGACAGACGGACTTAGGATAGAGAGAGAGAGAGAGAGAGAGAGAGATGTACGGAGGAACGCATGCAACACTAACACGCCGTCTCGCGATATAAAATTAATACCAACCCCAAGCGAAAGGCATGCAGGCTTGATTTTTTTTCAAATAAACAGTGACAAAAAACACTACCAATACGAGGGTCAGGTTTTGGAAACATGTTTAATGCTTATTAGGAAACATGACACAATACTGTTTTCTGTTTGAAATCCTGACTTTATACTGACAGAACAGTCGAAAAGGCAGGACAGGTGGCGGTTCTAAACATAAAAAATAAAAAAACGAATACACGACTATCCTAGAAAATACATATTTTGAACGCAGCTACTTGGCTCCCTTGAACTTATATATTTGGGTGCCTTAGGACTTGCTGACAAAGAATATGTTAGGTGTTAAGCAATTAGTCTAATAATTAACAAATTATAGCCAAAATACTATAGTGAGGTTGTCAGACAACACGGGATCATTTTTGCTCATAATGGCGTGTTTGGACACTGCTTTAGAAGAAATGAGGCCACCACGTTAAATCCGATTTGATTGGCTAGAATAATATGTTAGGCGAAACAAGATTAGTCGATTGCAAATACTAATTTTGGTTGTTACTAGAAACGATAGGAAGGGTACATTTTTTCAAAAGCTTTTGTAAACATGGTCCCATTGGCTAGACCATTTGATATAGTCAATTAGGAGCGTCAGTTCAGTGCCACTTTTTGAAAATCCAATTTGTAAAGCAAGTGCGTTGAGATCCAGCTCATATTTTTCTAAATAAAAGCCTGGGACAGAGGCAGATCGGAATTGTGCCATAACTCATCGCAAGTCAATGTATTTGTTTAATATTTCCATGAATTGTGGTAAGCTAGACCTATTTGATATCTTGTTGATGAAAATTGAATGTGAATTGATAATTTATGTCTATATGTGTGTGGTTCAGTAACAATAAACAGAGGAAAAACCTCGATATGGCTCCACCATGAATAAAACTTGTCGGAGAGGAATATATCTGCATGGGATGGCCAAATAGTACTATGACACCTATCTTATTGAATAGAAGGAAATAATGCTGGAATTGCAGAAGCGTTGTAACCATTACGGAGAGGAATACTGGTGTATATTGTTCATGAGAAGCTAACAGTTGGCCTACCGCGCTGAACTCGGTGTTTGTTATGTATTGTGCTTCAGTGTGGAAATGGATTATAAATTAGTTCTGAAGTAGGAGGTACAACCTTCTTGTTTCAGGGACCGAGGTACTAACGTATTAAAGCAGCAACTGGTCTGTGTTTTCCTGAATCCAGAGGTTGATAGCATTCTTCTTCGTCAAGATAGCGCCACAGTGTTGTTTCTCAAGAATACGGTGAAGCAAGATCGAGCAGGAGGATTACTGTTTCCTGCCGCCCTCACAGGACAGTAAGCCTTTTAACGAATTCATTATCTGGACCCATGACTAGCAAGCTCAATTTTTGGTGTAGAACCCACCCCTCCTAACCCCCCCCCTTTCGGTGAATCCTGGGGGCATCTATCATTTTTGGGTCCTGTAGCAATTGAATACAGCTTACGGGGTGCTAACCCGGTCAGCCGGTTTCTAGTCTTTCCCAGTGTCATCTGTCCTTCCAGAAGTCAGTCGGTCTTTTCCCGATCGTCACTGGTCAGTAAACACTGGACCACGGGCGTGCTTACCGAGATCGGGTCAAACGGTGTAATTAGCCACCGATTATCAATTTCACATGGAGAGGTAGGGGGCGCGTGAACTCATCTACTGCTGTGGGCCCTCGGACGGTGCGCGAAATGCCCAACGCTCAGTCCGCCTCTGCATGAAACACTATGACAGCAGTTTCAAGAACATGCTAAACGATGAGTGTAGTGTTATTTTATTATAACATTTTCAGTATAATGCGCGAAATTCTGGTTTCCAGTGAGCGAAAATAGGTTTACGGCGAAGCTGCTCATCCCTTTAATCGCATTTGTTTTATCTACAAAGTAATTCAGCAAGTTTGCTAGTTATTTTGGAAATAACTACAGTAGCACAAGCCTACCGCACTTCAGAACCCCCGTGTCTTGACTGACGAGGTGCCAGAATGTTCCGTTCTCAACAGATCCCTCCAGAACATTGATCACATCGATGTAGTAGCCCACAGAGGGGATGTATGTTGCCCTGAACCTGTTTGTTGTGATAGCAGAAACAATGGGATGTATGTTGCCCTGAACCTGTTTTCTGTGACAGCAGAAACAATGGGATGTATGTTGTCTTGAACCTGTTTGTTGTGATAGCAGAAAGAATGGGATGTACGTTGTCCTGAACATGTTTGTTGTGACAGCAGAAACAATGGGATGTATGTTGCCCTGAACATGTTTGTTGTGACAGCAGAAACAATGGGATGTATGTTGTTCTGAACCTGTTTTTGTGACAGCAGAAACAATGGGATGTATGTTGCCCTGAACCTGTTTGTTGTGACAGCAAAAACAATCAATCTACGTAATGATCAGAAATCAGACGCATTACTTTATGGGGCATGTGTTCAAACGCTGTTAAACGCTGACATGAAAAGGGAATAACATGCTAATAACACGCAGCATTAAAAGGTACCAGTACACAGTTTCTTAAGAGTGCCTGAAAACACACCTTTATGTTTGTTTCATATTAATTTACCGTTTACAGGCCTCGGGTTTCCCTTCCTTTTGTGTTACCAGTACACAGTAATGACAGCATTTAAACTATATGTATCTTGCAAAAAATACACACATACATACACACACACGCATACTGCAACAGTCATTTCATTTGGATATTTTTCCCTTGATTTCTGTTTCTTTACTAAAAGATATATGGAAACGAGAATGCAGCCACCCTGACCAAAGGCAGAAACAACTCACAATGAGGACTGGACAACATGAGAGTTTTTTTTTTTTTTTGGTTTGGTTTTTTTTTAAGGACTAGACTATCTTCATTGCACACGGACTACACCAGTGCTCCGATCTCCTCCCTTAGATCACACAAGGAGGATCTCAGTACAGTGCACGAACTCCGTAGCATCTGCGAGAATCCCAATGTGTGTTTTTTCTTCTTCTTTCTTTGATCCTTAACCGCTAACCGCCAAAGCAGTCAGCGGCCATCACACCTGGTGGCGTCTTGTAGGGCAGCAACAAATTGATTCCACTTTGCTCGGTCGGCGGCTGTGGTGGATTTGATGTTATTAATTGTTGTAGGTATTATTATATTTGTATTAAATGAGATTAGCTATGAAGGTCCCTGAATATACCCAATAATATTGTGAACTTTTCAGGGTACCTTTCCACTACCACCTTTGTATCTCATTCAAAATGTATTTATATTAGTATGTTAATTGACTTCGTGTTGTGTCTAGGGTTATTGATGTAGAGTGTAATGTACAATAATCAACAAACATACAAACAGATAGTTTATTATTCACAACAGCACACAGTACTACCACAATAACATACAAACGACACTCTAAAAGGCTATCTTATTTAAGACTGTGGTTGAATTTTGTGTAAATAAGATTTTTACAGTTTTATTATCCTGATTAAATTTATTTGTAATCAGGACTGACAATTTAAAAGTGAAATCATAATAATCAATCACATCAGTCAAATAGCACAATAGATCCTTTGTCCATATATATAATATTTTTCCAATATAAGTCTTTAGTGTTCTCCTACTTTAAGGTAATACTGGTAGTACTACTAGTTTGTTGATTTAAATCATGTCCTTTTGGAAATGTTTGTTTCTATTTTGTCACTTGTGGAACTATTAAATATTTGTCCCAGTTTTTCATCGTCATAAGATCGTTCTTTTAAAGTTCTGTAGTTGAGCTCTCAGGTGCCGAACGAGAACTTATCTTGGCAGTAGAATTTAGGTTGAAACTTTCCTCTGCTCGCTTGACAATCTGTTCCCTGTTTGATAGGCAATGGCCACTAGCATGGGCTCTCAGTAAACAGGCAGAGTCTTGAATCAATCAATTTTCAAGCGTTTGGTACCACATTAACGTCAGTACCCAGGACCTCACAATGTTCAATGAAATACACACAGAGACGATGACTGACACAGTTTCGATCTGTTTTATTGCCCAGGCTGCTTATAACTTGTAGTTTAAGGCACAGCCTGCTCTCATCTATCACTGTTGAAAATTTTCTTAGAAATGGCGTTCTCCCCAACGCTTATTCTGACAATATCGATTTAGTTAGCCAATCGCTATTAATTTTACAGTGTAAACAGTCTTTTCAAAAATATCATTCAAACTTTTCCTACGTTTCTTAGGCTATTTATGTTTATTCAAAGGTCAGCCAATAATATTTAGTCTCACTTCAAATGCCACCCAATCAGATTCACTGTACTATCCCAGCCTATCTGTCACCTACTTTTTCCCCCAAAAATATGCGATCCAATCTAAGCAGATATGGCTTGACCTGACAGTATCTCTGATCTCTATGTATTGTTTTATCAATATTTAATTAATTAAGGGACTATTTATATAACTAATAACATTTTCTTGGTCAGCAAGTCTTCAGGTACACGAATATACAATTTTTAAGGGGCTATGTGGTTTGGTTCAAAATTCCATAATTTTTTCCATGTTAGTTGTTTATTTAAAACTACCTCCTGTTCAATTCTTTTCTCATGTACTTTCAAGCTAAATACGAGAGCTTAGGTCATTCACAATAAGAGCTTAACATGTTTACATGACCGAGGTGTCCACAATTCTAACTTTTTTCATTGTATTTGGGGAAACCCCTAAGGCAAGGCTTGCCACTGTGCTAGTGTTGGCTTTTAGTTTGAAATCAATGCGAACGAATTAGCATTTTCATCTATCCTTGCCCCTCCTCGTTCCACAATGCATTTTTGGGAAATGTTTCTTAGAACTAGGAAAAAGTGGGTGTTTATGTTGTGGTAAAGTGGGATGATATAAATATTTATAGGGGACTTAGTGTACTGGCTGAGATCAGCTGTGAAGGTATCTGTATCTAATAAGTGTGGTGTATTACAGATGACCTTACTTTGCTACCACATTTAGACCTCAGTCAGAATTATTCTGGAATATTGTGATGACTACGTTGAATGTCTAGGGTATGATAGGGATGAAGTGTATGTTCACAACAACCAACAGACAGAAAAACAATTTAATTTAATCCACAATACTTTACAACACTGTGACACTCACATACGTAGAACACTCTATAAGACTATCTTAATAAGTCAAGTGTAACTTGTAAAATATGTATTAATTCCTTTCAATAATAGATATCCTGATTCAACTACAAAGTGAACCAGGAATCACAATCAAATGTAATTACAAGTTGTATGTACAAAATTTATAGATAGGATTTTTGTATTGACATATATTATTATTATTACAATATGTGGGTAAGTTGTGATGTAGTACTATGAGGTAATACTGGCTTTTTCAAGCTAGGTTGTTGTTTGTCATCATGACTTCAAGTGTTTGTTTCTGGTGGAAATAGTATTGGAAAAAGTTCACAGTTCCTGTCAATTGAAACAAAGAATTGTCCCTCTTTATTTAATATACAGTCAATTTTAGAGGGGGGGGGGGGGGGGGGGGGGTACACAAGAATTGAGCTGCTCTGGCCAACGAATCTTAACTTCTGTGGTGGCGGCAAGAAACAAGTCCTCCTCCTGCTCGCTTGGCTTCACCTGTATTCTTGAGAAACAACACTGGTCCGCTATCATGGACCACAGGAGTATGCTATCAGCCTCTCTGGATTCAGCAGGATAGAGAGGTGCAAAAAAAAAGAAAAA